>JAODAL010044514.1:0-32814 GCA_025379985.1 Phyllomedusa bahiana | reverse complement strand
GCTGGATTCAAATTTAACTGCAAGGTGGTCTATCAAAAATCTCGACTGGGAAAAAGTGCAAAAAACACGTATCTGTAATGTATTCGGATAATAAACGGTATTTTTGGAAACCTATCAATTCACCTGGGGTTTGACTCCCAAAATTCCCTGTTTCAAATTTAACTGCACAGTAGATCTATCAACAAAGCTGGCATGCGCCAACGTGAAAAAACACGTATCTGAAATGTCTGCAGATAATAAATGGTATTTTTTGGCCCCGATCAATTCACCTGTGGTGACGAAAAAATTGCAGTATTCACATTTAAGTGCAAGGTGCCTCAATGAACAAAGCTGTAGTGCGCCAAAGTGAAAAAAACACGTATCTGTAATGTATTCGGATAATAAAAGGTATTTTTTGGCACCTATCAATTCACCAGTGGTAACTACACAATTGCTGGATGCAAAATTTAACTGCAAGGTGCTCTATCAACAAATCTGGACTGGGCAAAAGTGCAAAAAACACGTATCTGTAATGTATTTGGATAATAAAAGGTATTTTTTGGCACCTATCAATTCACCTGTGGTGACTACAAAATTGCAGTATTCACATTTAAGTGCAAGGTGCCTCAATGAACAAAGCTGTAGTGCGCCAAAGTCAAAAAACATGTATCTGAAATTTATTCGGATATTACAAGGTATTTTTGGCACCTATCAACCTGTGCTGACTTGCTGGATTCTAATTTAAGTACAAGGTGGATATATCAACAAAGGTGGAATGGGCAAAATTGAAAATGAACACCTATCTGAAATGTATACTGATAATAAAAGTGGAGTTTTGCACCTAACAAAGAGACCTGCAGTTACTAGAAAAGATGTGTATCCTATAAGTTCAGGCTGCCCAATATCCAGGAAATATTTCAATAGAAAACTGTTAATAATAAAGCTATTGCAATGTCTACACTAAGTCTTGGTGAACTTTATCCAGTATTCTTTATAGAGCTTGTCTGTGTTCGCCCGCGGGGGCCCCCACTCCGCTCCTCCCCCCCCCCCCCCCGTGACTTTACAGCGGTAGATGCTCCTTTAAAATTCTCTACCTAACTATATAAAATCTTCCAATCTCTAATCTAACTAAATTGTAAGGATCACAGCTAATAGTAGAGGTTTCTCTGTGAAGAAATATACTAATTTCGCTGAGCTGTTTGGACACAAGCAGCGCGCACGTCCTTCTGCTCTGAGACGCTGAGAGACACTGAGCTGAACAGGAAAACGCTTGTTCTATGTAAAACGAGGTCATGTGATTTTTCCAGCCAATCGCAACATACACATCCCAGTCATGACGTCGCACACACATCTCACCCTGCTCTAGTCTGTAATCTTATTTGCTGTCCGCCAAAATTACAGAAAGCGACGACAATGGCGCGATCTTAATAGATGATGCACAGATTTTAACCTAAATTATCGCATGATCTAAAAATCTGATCACCATAAAAACTGTGCCGATTTCAACTTTGTCGATAATAATCGCTCAACACTAGTCAATAGTGCTTTTTTTGTTTCACAGGTGTTTTACAATTTTGAGCCGTGAAAATGTTGAGCAATTCCATTATTGTTTTTTGTGTTTTATTTTTACAGTGTTTGCCGTGCACTATAATTGACATGATAACTTTACTAAGCAGGTCATTACAATTACAACAATATCGATTTCATGTAGTTTTTTATGTTGTACTAAATGCATTTTTATGTTGTCATAGACTGACAGACATACTTTTTTTATTTTATTGATGCAATTACAGCGATTTAAATTATACTTTTTTTTTATGTTTTACTGATTTTACACAATAAAAACACTTCTATTTAAAAATGAAAACACGTTTTTGCATTGCCATAGTCTGAGTCATAACTTTTTAGTTTTTCCATGTACAGAACTGCGTAAGGGTTTGTTTTTTTTGGGATGAGTTGACGTTTTCATTGGTAACATTTTTTGGGGGGAGACATGACTTTTTAATCACCTTTAAATCTATTTTTTGGGAGGCAGCATGAAGAAAACACAGGCATCCTGGTAGTGTGTTTTTTTTAGTGCTCATAGTAAAGTATAAATGACTTATTGGTTTTACGCTGTGGGAAAATACGATTACAGTGATATCAAATTAATATTGCTTTTTTATGCTGTATACACTTAAAAATAAAAAGCCTTCTGGGTTATCATGGAAGCCATCAGCACCCCACTATGGTGCCATGGGGTGCCAATGCAGACAGAGGGAAATCCCTCCTTCTGTTTTTCCCTTAGCTGCCACTGTCGCAATTGTCAGTGGCATCTAAGGGGTTAATCAGCCGCGACCAGAGTAAGCTGGTTCCAAGCGCCAATCATGCAGGCTTTGCTTGTGATCCCACACAATGTCCTGGATGTATGGGTACATCCAATGTTAGAAAGGGGTTAATAAGTAATAAGAAAATTATTAATAGTTACTACAGGCTTCAGTGTGTTTTACATTTTTTAAGAAAAATTGGCTGTAATAAGAATAATTACGTAACTATTATGTGAACCATTAAATTTTAGCTTTGGCCATATGTTTAGTTAGTTGTCTTGCTGAGAAGTGAACCTACGCCCCAGTCTTAAGTCTTTTCCTTCAGGATTGCCCTGTATTTAGCTCCATCTATCTTCCCATCAACTCTGAGTCCCTGCTGAAGCAAAGCATCCCCACGGTATGATGGTGCCACCACCATGCTTCACGGTGGGGATGTTGTTTTCAGGGTGAGGTGCAGTGTTGGCTTTCCCCCACACATGGCATTAAGCATGTGTATCAAAAAGTTTCATTTTGGTCTCATCTGATCAGAACACCTTCTTCACATGATTACTGTATCCCCTACATAGCTTCCTGCAAACTGCAAACATGACTTCTTATGACTTGCTTTCAAAAACGGCTTTATTCTTGCCACTCTACCATAAAGACCAAATTAGTACACGACTTATGTCCAGTGAACAGATTAACCCACCTGTACTGTGGATCTCTGCAGCTCCTTCAGAGTGTCTTTGGACTACTCGGCTGCTTCTCCAATTAGTGCTCTCCTTGTCCAGGCTGTCAGTTTAGGTGGGCAGCCATGTCTTGGTCGGTTAGCAGTTGTGCCACACTCTTTCCATTTATGAATGATGGATTGATCATTGTTCTGTAAGATGTTCAGACCTTGGGCTATTTTTTGAAACCTAACCCTGAAATATGCTTTGCCACAACTTTATTCCTTAACTGTCTGATGCGTTCTTTGGCTCTCATGATACTGTTTGTTCACTATTTTTCTTTAAAAAACCCTTTAGGTTTTCACAAAACAGCCGAACTTATACTGAGAATAAATCACATACAGATGTCTTCTGTTTATTAATTAGTTGATGTCAAAAGGAAATTGGTCACACTGGACTTTATTTAGGAGTATCAGGATACTGGGTGCTGAATACAAAGAATGCCACACTTTTCGTTTTTTTTTTCAATTAGTAAAAGTTTGGAAAACATGTATCCTTTTCTTTATGCTTCACAAATACTTGGCACTTTCTGTTGCTCTATCACATAAAATATCAACAAAATACAGTTAGGTTTATGTCTGTAATCTTTAAAAATGAGGAACAGTGCTTTTGCAATCCACTGTGAAAAACCATAATATGGTTTATGAAAATGTTGTTTCTAGACCACAGACCCTCTTTTAATTTAGTTTCTAAACATATGAGTGGATCTTGATCACAACATAACTATTTAGATTTTTAAATAGTCTAAGGGCGACATGTCCGAAAAGTGGCATATCTATGCCAGTTTTAGGTGCATTAAATCAGTGTAAAGTGCGCCTGAAAGCCCAATACTTTCTAAAAATTGGCGTTAGGTATACCTTGCATAGATTATTTAATGCGCCTAAAATGGCACATCGTATCAAAAAAGGATTGTATCAAAAAAGGGCGCATTGCATCAAAAAAAGGGGGCATTGTATCAAAAAAGGGGGCATCGTATCAAAAAAGGGGGCATTGTATCAAAAAAGGGTGCATTGCATCAAAAAAGGGCGCATTGCTCAACACTCGGCACGTAGCATATCATTGGTAGTATATGGTATGCGTCTATCGAGGCTCATTGCCTGACGGGAGCGCATAACATATGTAAGGCACCTCAATAGGCGCATTTCGCGACAGGGGCGCACAGTGCACCATGTATAGGCGTGTTACAAAGTGTCGTTCCCGGCGTATAATGCGCCTAGTTTTGGTGTATGACAGTCCATTTACAACAAGAATATGGCGTAAAAAGTGGGTTTGCCGCAAAATAGAACAAAAAACTGGCATTGGCATGTTGGGACATGTCGCCCTAAATCTTTATAATTGGTAAAAAATACTAGCATAGTGTATGTTTAGTTATCGGTTGCTATATAAATTACCACTACCTAAGTGATTGGAAATCCACTATTTTATTTCACACCTAGGAACAAAAATCTACAACTATACTATATCATATAGAAAGTCCCTCACAACTAATACTATCATTATATTTACAGTAGAATTGCAGTATACTCTATAACTGTGTTTACGCCTCCTGTGCTGATCCTGCATTTAAATGTAATAAATAGTTAATCTTATATTACGCTGTCCCTATAAATAGGATTTTAATCACAAGACATATTACTGTATATTTAGTGTGAGTCACCTGTGAAGAAAACAAAACACTTGGCATAAATTAGTATTCAATTTTTTTTTTATTATTAGATACAGTACATGCTTGAGATACAACTGTGATTTTATTCTTCCAGTAGTTTAGTGTATTACAGTAATAGAGTTTACAAAGTTTTTACTAGTGTGTTACAAAGAAAAATATATACAGTAGGTGAAATAAATATTGAACAAGTCACCAATTTTCTAAGTAAGTATATTTTTAAAGGAGTTACTGACATGAAATTCTCACGAGATGTCAGTAATGATAGATCCATACACATAGGCAAGAAAGTCAAACCATAAATGTCCACGAATGAAGTTGTATGGTAAGAATGAAGAAGGAGGAGCATTGAACACATGAATAAAGTGAGGTGTAAAAAGCCATGGGAAGTCATTACACCAGCTGAAATCTACCCATAAAGCAATCCTGCCACTTAGTGAGAAATAATATCAGCTGGTTCAACTGTTGGCCTATAAAAAGGTGTCTCATTCCCAAGGTGCTACACAAGAAACATCTCATGATGGTTAAAACCATTGAGCTGTTTCAAGACCTTTGCAAACCTTTTTGTTGCAAAATATACTGATGGCATTGGTTACAGAAGAATTTCTAAATTACTGAAGGTTCTAGTGAGCACTGTTTGGGCCATTTTCCGAAAGTGGATAGAACATCATTTCACCATAAAACAGCCATGATCAGGTGCTGCCCTCACAATTTCAGGCAGAGGAGTAAAAAAAATTATCAGAAGAGTTGTCCAAGAGCCAAGTACCATAGGAGGAGAGCTACAGAAAGACCTGTAATCAGCAGGTATAATTGCTTCAAAGAAAACAATAAGTAATGCACACAGCCTTCATGGCCTGGACTCTATAGCTAGATAGCCTTAATGAACTTATGAAAGATACTCCAGATTATGAACAATAATTATTGATTTTATATCAAGTACTCTGTGTATTGCTACATAGCATGAATACTAATGTATAGATAAGATAACATAAATTGAAAAATAAAAAGTAATAATTAAGCCTATGTGTGATAATTGTATACATGCTCACCATGCAAAACTCCATTTTCGAACAAAAAGCATGTTCAAGCATATTTAAAGTTTAGTCAACATTTAGACAACTCCATTTAAACCTGGGAGAATATAGTCTCTTCAGATGAGAACAGAATTTAACGTAAAAGGTACTGCATATCACCATACCAACAGTGAAGTTTGGAGTTGGGAACGTCATGGTATGGGGCTCTTTTTCAGCATAGAGCACAAGCAAACTTCATGTAATTAAAGGAAGTATGAATGGACAAATGTACCAAGACATTCTTGATAAAAATCTGCTGCCATGTACCAGGATTATGAAGATGAAACGAGAGTGGACATTTCAGCAAGACAATGATCCCAAACACAAAGCCAAGGAAACTCTAAATTGGTTTCAGGGAAAGAAAATAAATGTGCTAGAATGGCCTTGCCAATCACCGGACCTGAATCTAATAGAAAATCTATGGAAAGAACTAAAGCTCAGAGTTCATAGAAGGAGCCAATTGAACCTTTAGGATTTGAATAGTGTTTGTGTGAAATAATGGGTCACAATCCAACCTGAGCAATACATTCAACTAGTTTCTCCATACAGGCAGCGTCTTCAAGTTATCATCAACAAAGGTTTTGGTATGAAGTATTAAATACATTTCAGCACTGCCTTTTCAATACTTTTTCTATCTGTCATCTCTCATTATTACACATAACTTCATTTATGGATATCTATGGTTTGATTTCTTTGCCTGTGTGGATTGGATTGGTTGTTACTGACATCCAGAAATAATTTAATGTCAATAGCACCTTTAGAGATATATTTACCTAGAACATTGGTGATGTGTTCAATACTTTTTTCACCTGCTGTATGTTTAAAGCAAAGAAAGAAGAAAAAGTTACAACAAAAATACTTCCAAAAAAGCTGTGTTGGGGGCAAATTAATTATTAAAATGCTATATATATTTTTTTATATGTTTTATATATTTACTACAACAACTGCATTTAAACTATATCATTTTCTCAATAATAAGGCTATAAAAAGTGGTTTATTGTACACTAAAAATAAACTGTTTTCTATTTCTTAAAGTTAGAGACTAAAAGCCAGAGACAGCACAGCACTAATAGGAGATTATAACCACAACAATTCTCACTAGGATTTCTGTTAGTTAGTTGGTTAGTGAAAGGGGTATATAAGTTCTGCTATTCCTAGCTGATTCTGCTATAGTGACATGAGTGCAGGAAATTTGTAAACTGTTGGGCACAAAGCTACAGAGCTCTAAAGGGCTAAAGCTTGCCAGTAATATAGATAAACAAGATCCTGTACTGAAGATTAGTGTTGAGCGATTACGTTGACCATCGACATCGGTCGATGGTCGATAGTCGACCATCATCGACAAGATAGTCGATAGTGAGTGGTCGATTATGAGCGATGACCATTAAAGTCTATGGGAGAGCAACAACACCTTCATTCTTACACCCAAACAGGGCTGGAGAAGCTGGAATTAACATCCACAACAGTCAAATGGATACATGCTACATCTTAGTCAACACACTTATAAAAGCCACAGAAAAGAAAATCACACACCATTCACTATCCCTGTCTTGTACCACAGCATGACCCTTAAACCTGCATCACCCACAAATTAAAAAGTGCCAGAAGGCAGTATGATTTGAACCATCATCTTACTTGAACTGGACATTGAATATCCCTGTCCTGGAACGCAGCATGAGCCCCAAACCTGCATGACCCCCAGATTTAAAAGTGCCGGAAAAAGGAATCTTTCAACCACCATTTTAGTTGAACTGGACATTGACTATACATGTCCTGGGCCACAGCATGAGCCCCAAACCTGCATGACCCTAGATTCAAAAGTGCCGGGAAAAGGAGTCTTTCAGCCACCATTTTAGTTTCACTGGACATTGACTATACCTGTCCTGGGCCACAGCATCAGCCCCAAACATGAATGACCACAGAGTAAAAAGTGCCGGAACAAGGAGTCTGTCCACCACCATTTTAGTTTAACTGGACATTGACTATATCTGTCCTGTCCGCAGAATGACCATTAAACTGTCTGACCCAGATTAAAAAGTGCCGGAAAAAGGAGTCTTTCAACCACCATTTTAGTTGAACTGGACAATTGATTATATCGGTCCTGTACCGCAGAATGACCATTAAACCTGTCTGACCCACTGATTAAATAGTGCCGGAAATATGAGTCTTTCAACCAACATTTTAGTTTCACTGGACAGATACTGTCCCTGTCCTGGGTAGCGCTTGCCCCTCCGTATGAGTGCGCACCAATTGAGCTTCACTTGGAAATACTGGTGGTTAACGCTCCTGTTCCACCCAGGTGCCCTTTTTCTTGGCATTCTTTTTCTTATTTTACTCCACGTGCTGGAGGAATTTGTCTCTGTACTTTGTTCTCTGTCCGTGCTCCATACTCCTTGTCCTCTGAATAACCTACATCTGATCAAGTCTTCCTGTACCTCCCTTGTACAATTCAGAGGAATTTTTTACCGCTATTTTGTACCTGCAAGTTTTTTAGTAGTTTAATTCTAGAAAACACATTTTTAAAATAGGATGGAATCTCACCATGTCTTTGTTTTTTTTTTTTCAATTGTATTAATGGGTTGTCTCAATACAGGGATTGCTAGCTATGTTAAAGATCTTGCAAAAACAAGTAATTTTGATATATGTGTCCATTAACAGTGTCCTACCTATTCCTGTTTCTGACAGCACCATCCCCCTTGAGCCACTCTTGACAATTGTGAAGAACAAATGTCTGTTAGAAACCACATTTTTTACAATAGGACCTGTAGTCTAGCTGCATTTCACAGCAAAATGCCCCCAAAAATTCAAAACATGACAATTGTGGTGATGCAGGTTGCATTAACCACTGAAGGGACAGATTGGCGACGCTGTTCGTTACTGAGATTCACAGGGCCCTGACCCAGCGATGACAGGCCTGACGGTCCTGCAACTGGCGATCCGCTGGCATGCTTGTTGTCGCCAGCACTGGAAGGAGCACCTTCTCTCGTACCTCTACCTCCATGTCCTACCCCCCTTTTTGCTCCCTTACCACCTGAATTTCGCTCCATGTTCAGAAATATAAAAATTTGAGAAGGTATGGAAGAGTTTCGGAAAGTCTCTTATTAAAAGACGGCAAATCACAGCTATTCTCAAATCCCTCAAATCAAAACAAAATTGCTGGATTCAAATTTAACTGTAAAGTAGATCTATCAACAAAGCTGGCCTGCGCCAAAGTGAAAAAACACGTATCTGAAATGTATTCGGATAATAAAAGGTATTTTTTGGCACCTTTCAATTCACCTGTGGTGACTACAAAATTGCTGTATTCACATTTAAGTACAAGGTGCCTCAATGAACAAAGCTGTAGTGCGCAAAAGTAAAAAAAACACGTATCTGTAATGTATTCGGATAATAAAAGGTATTTTTTGGCACCTATCAATTCACCTGTGGTAACTACACAATTGCTGGATTCAAATTTAACTGCAAGGTGTCTCTATCAACAAATCTGGACTGGGCAAAAGTGAAAAAACACGTATCTGTAATGTATTCGGATAATAAAAGGTATTTTTTGGCACCTATCAATTCACCTGTGGTTACTACAAAATTGCTGTATTCACATTTAAGTGCAAGGTGCCTCAATGAACAAAGCTGTAGTGCGCCAAAGTGAAAAAATACGTATCTGTAATGTATTTGGATAATAAAAGGTATTTTTGGCACCCTGCAATTCACCTGTGGTGACTACAAAATTGCTGTATTCACATTTAAGTGCAAGGTGCCTCAATGAACAAAGCTGTAGTGCGCCAAAGTGAAAAAAACACGTATCTGTAATGTATTCGGATAATAAAAGGCATTTTTTGGCACCTTTCAGTTCACCTGTGGTGACTACAAAATTGCTGTATTCACATATAAGTGCAAGGTGCCTCAATGAACAAAGCTGTAGTGCGCAAAAGTGAAAAAACACGTATCTGTAATGTATTCGGATAATAAAAGGTATTTTTGGCACCTATCCAGCTGTGCTGACTACAAAATTGCTGGATTCTATTTTAACTGCAAGGTGGCTATATCAACAAAGCTGGAATGGGCAACATTGAAAAAGAACACCTATCTGAAATGTATACTGATAATAAAAGTGGAGTTTTGCACCTAACAAAGAGACCTGCAGTTACTAGAAAAGATGTGTATCCTATAAGTTCAGGCTGCCCAATATCCAGGAAATATTTCAATAGAAAACTGTTAATAGTTAAGACTTGGTGAACTTTATCCAGTATTCTTTATAGAGCTTGTCTGTGTTCGTCCGCGGGCCACCCCTCCTCTCCCCCCCGTGACGTTACAGCGGTAGATGCTCCTTTAAAAGTCTCTACCTCACTACATAAAATCTTCCAATCTCTAATCTGACTAAATTGGAAGGATCACAGCTAATAGTAGAGGTTTCTCAGTGAAGATATAGAATAATTTCGCTGAGCTGTTTGGACACAAGCAGAGCGCACGTCCTTCTGCTCTGAGGCTCTGAGAGACACTGAGGCTGAACAGGAAACGCTGTTCTATGTAAAACGAGGTCATGTGATTTTTCCAGCCAATCGCAACCATACACATCCCAGTCATGACGTCGCACACACATCTCACCCTGCTCTATTCTGTAAGCTGATTTGCTGGCCGCCAAAATGACAGGAAGCGCCGAAAATGGCGCAATCTTAATAGATGATGCACAGATTTTAACCTAAATTATCGCATGATCTAAAAATTTCGATCAACATAAAAACTGTGCCGATTTCAACTTTGTCGATAATAATCGCTCAACAGTACTGAAGATAACACTCAGCAGAGAGTGAGTCAACATGGTTGGACAGTGCAGCTGAAGCAATGAAAGCAGAGAGAGTTGGTCAGTAATCTAGAAAAACTTGTATAAACAAGCAGGAGAAACGATCTGTGCTATCTTCTAAACAAACCAAAATCAGAACAGCAATGTTTTAGGCAATAGTGTTTATTTACCTTAGCCTACATGTTTAAAGCCAATCATTGTGGTTAGAAAACCATTGCATAATAGTTTAATTACCATTGGGAACCTGTAGCACATAGCCTATTTGTCCTACCTATAGTAAGGGGTTTCTGAGCACCAGCTTTCACCTATTTTCATTGTTTCTGCATGAACTGGGGCACTGTTGATGATGGTCTTCTTTGATAAACAGTGTATGGGCATCATTTTGCTGCCATTATTTATGGATGTACTATATGGTTTCCCATTGCTATTAGAGCACTCTTTGGCTGACATTGTACTTGCGGTACTTTCTGTTTGGCATTACTCATGAGGGTTCTCTGGCAGACATGCTTTCTGAGGACACACTACCAGATGTGTCATAAATGACTAATAGTGCTAGGTCTCACTTGTATAATCCTCTGCATTGAATTAAATGGAAACATGGCTACATCTGCATGTAACACTGTTTATTTTAGTCTACAAGAACTGCAATAATTGCTGAGCAAGCAGCAAACATCAACTATTCTCCCTTCAGACCTGGTCAGATCTGCATCCATCAGGAACTGATGTCAAACCCTGGGGGCATTTAAGCAAAACAAAAAAGTAATTAGTATTACATTTCTTTACAAGAAGTATGAAGTATTGCATCCTTGACAGAATGTGCTTTATGTGAATAGTGGCTTATTGTAAAAAAAATAAATAAAAGGCTGCAACCCAATCAACAAAGTGTCAATAAATCAATAATACAAATGAACATAAGAAACTTTGTAATTTCTCATTACAGAAAAATGCATTTTTCTCCAAATTTACTCATTTACTTTCCATTGCCCTTCTAAAATTGTTCATGGTAACAAAACTCCTTGAGGTCTTGAGAGGGACTACACTAAAGTATCAGGTTACAGCTGCCTATATCAGTCTATGATGAAGACAGGGGTGAGTGACTGAAGAAACAGAGGAAATTAAATGTATTTCACACTGTTGCTGTTTATGAGTTTGGGCTTTAGAGATTTGTGGGAACAGGATCTATTCGTATGTGTGTCTTTATACGAACAGTGTACGGCAGACATCATAGCAGCTAGTCTCCACCCTCTAGTTCAGGGACAACTGAAAATTAGAGATGGAACCTAGGGAGGGGAACACTGGTGAAAATTAGTCAGAAATAGTGCTACTCTTCATGTATCCACATGGCAGCTTATCCTGGAAAGTTATCTGAAATTTCAGGTGTGCTTTAAGCAGAATGTTACTGAACCAGGGAAGTACATTGACAGATAATCTCTATTACCTCTTAACAATATCCGAAACAATCCATTCTACTCACAAGGTGATTTGATTGACCAACTGCAAATTAGACAAATGTAAGAAAATGTTTGATTGATTTCTATGAGCTAGTCTATTAAGCCTGAAAATGATGTTAGTGCCGCTGTAGCATGTGTTAAACCTTTTCCTTTCAGAGAATGAGCTAGCAACATGGGTTTTTATTAGTGTGCATTCCCACCCTGCACATGTTTTGCAGAAAAAAATTTTTACACTAAAAACAGTTTCCATTTATCGAAGAAACCTTTTTTTCATTTAGATGAATGGAACAATTGCAAATTGATGCATGTGAATATACCCTTACAATGGTTTCCATTTTCAGTCATAGACAACTGTAAAAAATATAGTAAGCTTCTAGAGTATCCATTTTCCTATTAGAAAGCATATCAATTTTTCATTAGAACTCTTTGCGACTACAAACGAAGAAAGGTTGAAAATTTTCTGATGTTTGAGGAATGGGTTTAGTAATGTTTGGCAGTAATGAGAAAATATATATTTTATGGCTTTTTGAAAAGTAGTAGATGATTTTGAACACAGAATATAATGTTCTACTGTGTGTGGGTTGTTGAATTTCATCCTGCTTTTTGAGCAGCAAAATTTTGGCTAAGGCTTACAATTGTAATACTGCATGCAAGTAATATTAGAATGAATACTTGGAAAATATTAAAACTAAACATTCTGACAATGTGCCATAAACATAAGAAAATGAATCAACAAAATTTTGGGGGAAAATTTGTTCCATGTAAAGAAAAATTTTTTATCATGACAACTAAAAATAAAAAATTACACCATGACTTTTGTGGGGGGAAACCAACTTTTTCATTCCTGCATGTAAAGGGCCCCCTAAAAGGGGTTTACTCACCACAATGATTAGCGTTAAGCAGAAACCCCATAGTTAAATAAGGCTTTTACCAAATACATTGCTGTTTTTGATTTTGCTCTGTTTAGGAGATAAAGAAGATTTTATCTACTGCTCTTGGACGCAAATTCTTTTGGGGTTAATACCACCTTTCCCCGCCTGTACACCATGTCAGGGAGCAGAGTCTATGGGGCTTCTGGTTTTCACCAGAGAATGCCGCAAGGGGGATTAGGCTTGCTGCTGCAAGAAACTTCCAGGTCACTAGTTCTGACGCGACTTGTTTGTGGTTACAGCCGAAGGTAGCGTAAAAATGAAAACCTCTAGTCAGGGCAGGAGGGGAAAGGGAAAGGGCAGGCAGCAGGCAGAAAGGGGTCAAAAGACGGAGACAGAGGTCACAGAACCACCCATAACAGTTTTCATCAACTTAAAGGGGTTGTCTCGCTACAAAGAAAATTCTTTCAAAATGTAGGGGGAACACTAAATGAAGACGTTTTCCAAATATATTGCTTGTTCATCTTTTTTTTGTTAAGGAACTACAAGTGATTTTATCACTTCCCTGGCTCTTTCTGTTCCCCCAGTGACCGACCTGTTTACTCCTTTCCCTCTGCTGTTTGTTCTATGTGATAGCATTGAGTGATGTCATCACACAGGTCCTGGCAGCTCTGTGCTGGCCTGGTTGGCAGTAAAAAGCTTGGTTTTATCTGATCTTTTAGACAAAAGCTAGTAATTACTGCTGTTTACTTAAGATAAACCTCCTGCGAGCTGTTTCAGAGAAGCTTTGAAGCTAATCTAAACTAATTAGCAGACTGAAAACACAGAGTTGAATGCACAGAGTAAATGCAAGGAGCTCGTATGCTAATTACAGACAGTCTGACCAGGAAGTGACAGAATGCATCTATGAAGCTCTGACGGGAGACAACCTCTTTAAGTAAACAATATCCTGTGCTACTGATAAGTTCAAACCTTCTAAGGCCATGCAGCCTTGTGCACTACAGTTTATAAACCTCCAGCAGTCCGTTCACTGTAATAGGATCTGCTAGCAATAACAGAGCTTGTATGTCAATCAATGCTATAGACCCCTTAACCAGGAAGTGTGAGTCTATAGCTGACTGTGGCTCTGTAAAACAGCATTTTGAGACAACCCCTTTAACCTCATTGCCAAAATATTGTACAGATGCCAATGCAGAAACAACAATGACTTCAGGTGCAATAAAGCTTATGGTTTCAGAATTTTTTGGGTTGACAGTACTGATTGTAGATGGTCAGGGACAGATATTTTGTCCATGTAATTTGGTGAAGTATACAAGAGTACTAAAGGAGCACACTCTGGCTACCAAAAGTTTTGCAACATATGTCCTGCATTCCCCTTTCCTCTCTCTCTCTCTCTCATATACACAATATTATGACTACACACATATATATATATATATATATATATATATATATATATATATATATATATACACACACCACACACACATACACAGAAACCTTCCTGGTCAGAATGTCTGTAATTAGCATACAGCTCCATGGTGTATTCAACTCTGTGTTTTCATTCTGCTAATTAGTTTAAGTTAGCTCAGAAGCTCTCCAGAACTGCTAGCAGAAGTTTTTATCTGATCCCTCAAACAAAGCCCAAATTAGTGCTGTTTACTTTAGAAAGTCAAGCTTTTTACTGTTGGGCCAGCACAGAGCGCCATGCCCGTGGATGAAGTCACTCATGCTATCACATAGAACAAACAGCGGGGGGAAGATGTTACAGGTTGGTCATGAGGGAACAGAAAAGCCAGGGGGTGATAAATTCACTTTTTTCCCCTTTAAACCCAAAAACAATGAACAAAGAAATATATTTGGGAAAATTTTTTTATTTTGTTTTCCCTACATTTTGAAAGCTATTCTTTGTAGCGAGACAAGCCCTTTAAGTTACCGTTCCTTGCTGACTGGGCGCCCTAGTGACTGCAGGCCCCGTAGCAGCTGCTACGACTGCTTCAGCGGTAGTCCTGCCATTACACTGTCAGCACTGATTGGATAATGTCAGACCGTGCAGACACCCCCTCAGTTGACAACACCCAGCTGAAAGATCAATAATGAGTTTCTAGGAGGAATAACAGGAGAATTAACCAACTTAGAGATCTAAGGAAAGATGACACAGGAATGTTATTTCACAGGGAACATTAGTATTTACTAAAACAGATATGTCAGGAATGGCTCTTTAAAAAGGAGCAGCCAATTGGGTAAAAACCAAAAACCAAACTGTAATCACCTTTTTAATCCCCCAGACTTGGCCAACAATCTCCTCAGTGCTCTAAACCATCAAGATTATAATTATTAGCCTTATAGGCTGCAAGGTAGCATTAATCCTGTCTGCTAGACCAACAGAAATATTATCATCAACCCCCTAACAATTCACTTCTTACAATAAAGACCACAAGTTAAAATATTAAAACATGATGACTGAAATTTTTTTTATAGTTTTCATTATGAAACTATATAACTATGGGGAAAATGTATGTAAACTGTCTAGGTCTAAGACTTTCTTTGTTGCCCATAGCAACCAATTCAAGCCCCCCTTTTATTTTTTCAGGCATATCTGAGATTTAAAGGAGGACGTTTGTTTGCTATGGGCAACAAAGAAAGTCTTAGACCTAGACAGTTTTCATACATGTGGTCCTATGTGTCTATTTCCCACGTACAGTGTAAGCAACGTTCCAAGTTGGCAAATATCAAAAATATCCCATGGCTCTTTTTTTAAACAGTAGTTTCTTAAAATTAACCTATGTATGGACTTTTTTCCTTTGGGAACACTTTCAAAAATATGTGAAAACCTACCATCAACCTATTTGATCCCGTTGATACCCCCATTTCAAAATCATACATGTTAATATAAAGTTGGGCCCCTTTGTGGCTATAACAACCTTCAGTCTTCTGGGAAGACTTTTCAAAAGATTTGTGTCTGTATGAATCTCTGCCCAGATGTGAGAGTGATTTATCACTGTAGAGGATATGTTTCCAGATGTGTTGTGTCTTTAATGAACAACTGAGCCACAGTTCATGAACTCTATAATGAGTGATGTAACAGAGCAGTTTTTAAACACTACATACTTCAGCACTGTGTCAAACCATCCTGTGGGTTTACATGGTCGACCACATGGTGGCTGAGCTGTTGTTACTTCTAGACACTTGTACTTCATAATAAAAGCACTTGTAGTTGACCAGGGCAAACGTAGAGGATCACAAACTTTACAAACTGACGCAAAGATAGTATCTTAAAGTAGTTGTTCACCTAAGTAAAAAGTTATTGAAAAATGTCCAGAGCCCCAAGAAAAAAAAAATATAGCTACACTCCACTTTCTTTTGGTCCTCAGTTCCATGGGCGCATCTCTTCAGTCTTATGAACGGGAATGTCACAGCTGTGGCCGCTGATTGCTTGCAGTCATGTGCCCCTAACTTACATTACCATTTGGACATGAACAGGTAGGCCAACCTAGAAAACAGTTCAAAAATTAATGAGCTAACCTTACTTTATTTATGTCTCAGAAGTTGCACTCAAGCACTGACGGCTGCAAGAGTTGCCCATTAATATTGGAAAAAAACATTTGTCAAAAGGATGAATTTTCCATGTTTGTTTTCAGGGCAATTGAATACAAAAAAAAAAAATCAATGTAATCCAATATTTCACTAGAAATGCTGTATTTATTAAACATGCCAGTCAACTTTCCCACATTGACAATAGGATGTGACATGCAATTGGGACAGGTTTAAAGAGTTGCAATGTACTGTGTCATGACGTTGATAAGTAACATGTGCAATACCCTTGATAAATGTGCACTGTGCCGGAGAAAATGTCCCAAATCAATTATATATTAGCTGGGTAATTCACCAGTTTTAGTAAATATGCTGCAATTTGTCAACAGAGTCTTAATTTTTTAACAACTGCACTACTTGTATACATCAAAATGATTTATGTAGATTGTGGCCAGTTTTTTATATTATGAAGATACTGTATATTGCAGTTACAGAATTTAAGAAATATGTCTTCCAATTGTCACTCATCTCCTCCTCCTGAGAACTAAAGCTGACATAACACTGTAAGTGGGTGGTGAAAGCCGTAAGGTTCAGAAAAAAACCTTCTGTTCATATGCAAACTGCCAAATTTATTGTAAAACAATTTGAAATTGGTTCAAAACAGAGAGCTGAAATTTATTGGAGGACTTTTTTTATTCTGAAATGTTGGTTAAAAAAAGCAAACTCTTGCTGTTTTTACCATAGAAAACTTTCTATTCTAAAACAAATACTGCTGACTCTGTTGTCTAACATAGAGATGCAATACGTAGAAAATGTCATTTTCCAAAATATCTAAAGATTAAAGTCAATGAAAAAAATGTACACTTATATATTCCCTTAGGGGAATGGCTGACGTTGTTCTGTACAATTAAGCTATATTTCTGCCGCATGCTACTAATAAATCTATGGCAGTAAAAACCTCATATTCTCTTATTATTAGCCTTAAGGTAAATATTTATATGACTCATATCACTACACTTTTTAATCTATGTAAAGTAGAATTATTCACTGTTGAATATGACAAACATATCCATTTTATACGGGTTTCCAAAGGTAAGTAATCATCTATGACTGACAATAGGTAAGTGAATAAACCAGTGAAAAAAAGAATAGCTAAGCTTTGGAGGATTGCAATGGTTTTTAAAATACAACCTATTTCTCCCTTATTCCTCTAAATCCTCTACACACATAGTATCAATAGAAGTGTTAAACGTATTCTGGGACTTACACGAGAGCGGATTTTCAGGTCCACTTTAAAGGTAATGTAACTGTAACCACAGAAAAAGTGTTGGATAATAATAAGTGTGGAAGAGTAAAAAAAAAAAAATAGTATTATAACCTTTTCTACTAGATTTAGTCTGAAATAATATCAGGTTATTGTAACAATAAAAAGTACTTACCCATGGTTTATATTGATTATGTTCTGCAAATGATTTTAAGCATTAATATATGTTTTGTATCTCCCAGTGTGTTGGTAAAAGAAAAAAATGTACCTCATGAAATTTACCATAAAACAAAAAGCGTTTCTTTTCTTATAAAATAAAATAACTTTCAAGATCAAGAACCTCATAAATTGCGAATACTTTGTTGTAGTGTAGTTGTAGTGTATCTTATTGGTTTTGTTCAAATAGTGCCATCTTCGGCATGTTGGAGGCACTACTAACTCGCTCAAAATGTATCAGGTTGACATTTGTCTGATTTGGGTAATAAGTAAGAATGGACACTGTTGTGTCTAGACAACTTAACAATGTGCAGGACAGAGTATTATTTTTTTTACTGGGCTAGAAAGGGATACCACGAAGCAGAGAAGGTGATCACAAGAACAAAAAGGTGACTAATAAGGTTGACCTTTGTTTCGGAACACAGTTTAACAAGAGTTTTAAATTGCCAGAAAAGCCGTCCCTGCCACCTGGCCAGCCCCGATTGTATCTAAAATTTCAGGCGCGTTGTCTGCATCATGGTGTGTCGGAAAGTCCATTCACCAATTGACACATGGACTAGTAAGCACGGCCAAGCCGCTATATTCTCTGTGACAGCTCATGGGTGAGCTGGGTGGATGTCTCTGGTCGTGACTGTGGCTCTCAGGCTCGGCGCCCATGCTTCTTCAAAACCGCGGAAGGGTGCCGGGCTCTTTCCCCCAAAGGTCCTCTTTGTAGCATCATGGGCCCAGAGAAACCAAGGCCGTGTTGAAATTATTCATGTCTTGGAGACCGTCCACACACAGGTCAGGAGTGTGGAGGCTCTCTGCCTACGGGGGGGACCGTGCGCTGACTGGGTGTCAGAACCTTGTGCCAGGCAAGGTTGGTGTGCGGCTAACGGGCGAAAATTTATGCTGGCAAACTTAAGATCGGTATAGGCTGGTGCACATCCCTTGCATGGACATGTCATGAACCTCGTCGTCAGAATTTATAAAGCGCTACCCGGGTCTGGGACTGCTGCTAGAAGGTTCGAGGTATGAGTTCGCACTTCGCCGTTCGCACCCTGCTTCGTCCCGATCTGGTGCTGTCAATTGTTGACGTGGCACACGCGGGATTTTCCACCTCCACATGGCTCCAGTGATTGTGGGAGCAAGCGCAATGCCATTACGCAGTACGAGTGACACATGGCCTGACAAGCAGCGGTGCGGACTCGGGTGTTGAGCCACCGTGAGTGGAGGAAGTTGAAAGAGCTCTGCACCATCCTTGTCAGTTTTTGAGAAGCCACCAAAAATGTCAGTGTGGACGATGCCTTGTCAGCTGAGGCATAGTGTGATCTTAGTTCTGATCGGGGGGGGATCGTTTCTGGACACTCTGAAAAAACAAGGTCCCGCCAGCGACGGAGGAGGAGGAGACGGGGACCACAGATGCGGACAGGAGCCTTTCTCTCCGTTCGAATACAAAGGGCCGACAGTTTCTCATTTTATCGGTCATATTAGGCAGGTGGTTCGGGTTCCTAGGGCTAGTGCAGGCGGCACTCAGCTCTCAGGGTGCATCATCTGAGGCAAGTCAGGACGGTGCTTGAAGCGTGTGCCGGAAGGAAGCGGAGGAGGAGGATGAGGAGGAGGGATTTCCTGGGAGACCGACGTTACCGACGTCCCTGCCTTGGAAAGGTGGCGCGAATTTGAGGCGGAGGCGGAAAGATGAGGAGATCGTTTGCTAGTGCCCCGCGACCAGAGGCTTGGGAAATCAGGCTCCATCTCTCTCATGAGTGCTTTGGATGCTCCATTACCTCCAACATGATTCTCGCATTAAGGCCATCAAAATGAACATATCAGTTACTGGGTGGCCACCCTCCATGGTACCTGGTACAAAACAAAACTCAGCACTTTCCTTCCACGCACCCAATTAGAGAGTAAAATGTAGGAGGAAATGGAGACCTTGCTGATTGATCAACTGGGAGGACATTGTTGCATCGCTTCACGTTCTTCAAATGTCACGGTGGAACAACGCCAGCGACGTACAGCCGTAGAGTGCGAAGTTGCCGTAGCGGCAGCCAGCAGCAGGCAAGGGTGGCAGAAGCCTAATGGGTGACACCTCTGGCAATCTTTTGATTTACCACTCACCAACGCATGCAATGCAGGGCACACATACAACACCCAGAGGACCCAGCTTAAGTTCATGGTTGCACGACTTCTGTGTCTCTAACACGATGTTTTTTAATGTGTTCCGGACCCCATTAGACTTTGGGTATCAATAATGGCACGAATGGCACGAGCTCGTCGCCACCACAATAGAGGTGTTGTCCTGCCAGCTGCCATGAGTCTATTCGAGCGGACCTTCAGCACAGCTGGGAGGAGTCATTACAGACAAAAAGCATACGGCTTTCCACAGATACTGTGGATCGTTTGACTTTCATCAAGTTGAATCAGGCATGGATCTCTGATGAAGTTGTGGCCAATTGCTGGAGGTCACGAATAGTTGACTGGTCTACTTCACATTTCCTCTTCAAACAGAAATGGTCCTCTGAAAGATGTTTTTTAAAATGATTAATTTCTTACTTCGCAATTTTTATTAATCTGTTCCCAACAGTTCGTTTTGCTGGTTTTGCTGTGAGGAGACATTTAAAAGACACAAGGTTTCATGACAAATACCTTATTCCTATTTACTCACTTCATCTTTAGAATTTTTTGCATCTTCAGTGGCTTTGGGTCATGTTGCCTCCCAATTTTTAACAGTGCTGAGAAGTCATTTTTATAATTTTTTGTGTGGTCATGGTGCTGTGTGATACAGAAAGAAACGTGGTCTTTGGCACAGAAATGTGGCTTCGAAGTGGCATTTCTTCCTCACAATTTTTTACAGTGGCTGAGAAGTCATTTGTATAAATTTTTGGTCTGCTGCTTTGAAATGCAGCAATACTACAGGTACTATTCTAAAAATGTTTCTAACAGACTTTTGTTTTCACAATTGTCAATAAGTGGCTTCAAGGGTCATGTTTTGCATTTTTGGGGGCATTTTGCTGTGACATGCTGCTATACTACAGGTTCTTTTATAAAAAAATTTGTTTTCTAAAGACATTTTGTTCTTCACAATTGGTCAAAAGTGGCTCATGGGTCAAGTTTTGAATTTTTTGGGCATTTTGCTGTGAATGCATCCTATACTAGGTACAATTGTAAAATATGTGGTTACTAACACGACATTTGTTCTTCACAATTGTCAAAGTGTGGCTCAAGGGTTGTTGGTGCTGTCTGAAACAGAATTAGGTAGGGACACTGTTAATGGACACATATATCAAAATTGACTTGTTTTTGCAAGTTCTTTAAAAAACATAGCTAGCAATCCTGTAGTGAGACAACCATTTAATACAATAAAAAAAAGGAAACAAAGACTGGTGGGATTCCATCCTATTTTAAAAAATGTGTTTTCTAGAATTAAATACTACTAAAAATTGCAATGTTCAAAATAGCTGGGTAAAAAAATTCCTCTGAATTGTACAAAGGGAGGTCAGGGGGGTAGAAACTTGAACAGATGTAGGTTATTCAGAGTACATTGGCGTATGGGTCAGCAGGAGCAGAGAACAAAGAACAGAGACATTTTCCTTCCACACGTTGAGTAAAATGAGAAAAAAGAATGACTAAGAAAGAAGGGCTCCGGGGTGGACAGGGAGCAGATAACCACCCAGTATTTACAAGTGAAGCTCAAATTTGGTCGCACACTCATACGGAGGGCAAGCGCTACTCAGGTCTGACTGTTGTACTGAGGAAGGCTGGAGGTCTTACCTTCACACTTCGCGTCCGCACTTATTCAGGCACGGACTGTTTCGTTTGCTGCGTCATAAGGCATTTTTACCGTGTTAAATAGATGACAGACGCTATGCCTGGGGCTCTCACCTGCACCCACTGTAAGTTGGCGCTGGACCCCGTGTTTGTTAAACAGATGCTGACGGCCAAGCACTGGCTCTCACCATTAGGGGCAATCAGGCGAGCTTCAAATTTCTCTAAAAAATCAAGGATTTTGAAAAAGGTGATTTTGTGAGGTTAAGTAGTGTCAAAAGGGGGTCCAGGGTGGTGGGACACAAATTGACATTTGAGGCCTTAAAATTTCTGGGGGTGGTGAAGTCACTATGGGGCTCGCATCATTTGATCTCCAGGGGAGTCGGTCCCTAATCAATGAAAGAAGGATGGGAGGATGGAGGATGGAGGAAAAATGAAAAACCATTGAATTGATTGGCTGAATCAGTCTCAGATGCCGGAGGGCAATTGCCTTCTCAATAAGAAGTGTTTTTGGGATGATTAGGACATTGGTCATTACCTTATTGGGTGTTGCGGACGAATTAACAAATCATTCACAATGTAAAAATACCTTTAAAAAAGCAGGGAGGCGTGTATGTTGTATGTTATCCACACTTGGAAAAAAAAAAAGCAAAATGATTATAATGGTAAAACTATAAATAAAACTTCCCTAAATAAAATTCTGTAAACCAAATAATCAGTTACCACGAAAATATTCATAAATGACAGTCAAATGTACAAAATATCTTAGGTGCTACTTTGCTTTTCTGATCTGTGGATGCAAACTGGTTTAAGGGTCATGCTGTGCCCCAGGACAGATATGTCAATGTCCAGTTCAAACTAAAATGGTGGTTCAAAGACTCCTTTTCCCGGGGCACCTTTTAAATCTGGGTAATGCAGGTTTGGGGCTATGCTGTGGCCCAGGACAGGTATAGTCAATGTCCGGTTCAACTAAATGGTGAGTAGAAAGACTCCTTTGCCGGGCACTTTTTATCTGGGGGTCATGCAGGTTTTGGGGCTAATGCTGTTCCAGGTCAGGTTAGAGTTCAATGTCCATGTTCAACTAATATGGTGGTTCAAAGTTCCTTTATGTGGCACTTTTTAATCTGAGGATAAGACAGGTTTATTGGGTCATTCTGCGGTTACAGGATCAGATATAGTCAATGTCCAGTTCAACTAAAATGGTGGTTCAAAGGGACTCCTTTTCCAGCAATTTTTAAAATTCTGGGGGTTGGTCAGGACAGGCTCTAATGGTCATACTGCAGGAAAGGGACTGATATAGTTCAAATGTCCTGTTCAACTAAAATGGTGGTTTCAAAGACTTCCTTTCCCGGCAACTTTTTAATTCTGGGGTTCATGCAGGTTTGGGGCTCATGCTGTGGCCCAGGACAGGTATCAGTCAATGTCCAGTTCAACTAAACTGGTCGGTTCAAAGGACTCCTTTTTTGTTGGCACTTTTTATTCAGTGGATTCATTAAGGTTTAATTGTCATTCTGCATACAGGACAGTATAGTAAATGTCCAGTCAACTAAAATGATGTTCAAAGACTCCTATTTCCGCACTTTGAAATCTGGGGGAGTGCATGCAGTTTTCGGGGCTGATGCTGTGGCCCAGGAAGGTTATTGTCAATGTCCTGTTTCAACTAAAATGGTGGTTACAAAGACTCCTTTTCCCGGCACTTTTTAAATCTGGGGGTCATGCAGGTTTGGGACTCATGCTGTGGCCCAGGGCAGGTATAGTCAATGTCAAGTTCAACTAAAATGTGGGTTCAAAAACTCCTTTTTGTGGCACTTTTTAATCTATGGATCAGACAGGTTTAATGGTCATTCTGCGGCACAGGACAGATATAGTCAATGTCAGTTCAACTAAAAAATGGTGGTTCAAAGACTCCTTTTTTCCGGCACTTTTTAATCTGGGGGTCAGACAGGTTTAATGGTCATACTGCCGTCCCAGGACAGGCATAGTCAATGGTCCAGTGTCAAATAAATTGGGGTTGAAAGACTCCTTTTTCCGGCCACTTTTTTAATCTGGGGGTCATGCAGGTTTGGGGCTCATGCTTTCTCCCAGGTAGGTTTAGGCCATTTCCAGTTCAACTTAAATGGTGGTTTGAAAGACTCCTTTTCCAGCACTTTTTAAATCTGGGGGTTCATGCAGGTTTGGGGCTTCATGCTTTGGCCCAGGGACAGGTATAGTCATGTCCAGTTAACTAAAATGGTGAGTCAAAGACTCCTATTTCCGGCACTTTTTATATGTGGGTCAGGACAGGTTTACTGGTCATTCTGGTAAGGACAGATTAGTCAATGTCCAGTTCAACTAAAATGGTGTGTTGAAAGAATCCTTTTTCCGGCACTTTTTAATCTGTGGGTTCAGGACAGTTTAGAGTCATGCTGCGGGTACAGGGACAGGCATAGTCAATAAGTCCAAGTTCAACTGAAATGATGGTCAATCAATTCATACTGCCTTTGGCACTTTTTAAGTTGTGGGGTGATTGCGGTTTAAGGGTCAGGCTGTTTGGTAAAAGACAGGGATAGTGAATGGTCTGTGATTTTTTTCTGTGACTTTTATAACCTAAGTGTGTTGACAAGATTGTAGCATGTATCCATTGGACTTGTTGTGGATGTGTATTTCCAGCCTTCTCCAGCCCTGTTTGGGTGTAATAATGAAGGTGTTGTTCCTCTCCCATAGACTTTTTATGGTCTCGGCGATAATCTATTATCGACTATCAGAAATCGTCTTGATAATTGCCGATATCGACTATCGACCCGATGACGATAGTCAACATAATCGCTCATCACTAATTATTATATAACACGTTTGAGTGATTTTATAGTTTTGTATTTGTTATTTTGAATGTTTTATTATATCACTAATTATGTGGTATTGTAGTTCAGGTTCAACTGTACATGAAGCGAGATGGGTGTGGGTCTTCATGCCATTTTTTATGTTTTTGTAATAAAGACCAGGTTTATTATTCTACTACTTGGAGTTGATGACTAGTATTGGCAACATTTGCAACCCAGGATTCTTTTGGGAGCATACAACATTGCAATGTGTGCCAATTTTGTACTCTTAGTCTGAACTAAGATAAAAAAAACTAAACTATTTTGGAAGAATTTTAGTTTTTAACCCCAGCCCTACAAAGGATAGATTAAATTCCAGTCATTTAATCTTTCAGATGTTGTGGTCAAAAACAACTGTAGCATCTAAGTACTTAGACAGGGAGGGGCCTCTCTATCACCTAATTGCTCTTCTCTCAAATATGCAAATATAGGACTCTGAAATATCTCTCACAATGTAAATTCAGGACTCTAGTTAAGGGCTCGATGTTTTCCATGTTAGATGTAGGTTTTAATAGGAACAGAAGTATATAAGCGTATTGTACCTGTAAACATTATAAAATTATAAAATTGAAAAGAAAAAGACACACAATGCCAAATGTTCTTTTTTAGTCACCTTGCCTTCAAAATTGAATTAAAATTGATCAAAAAGTCATGTGTACTCTCAAATAGTACCAATAAAGCTAGAGCTCATCCCACAAAAAACAAGAGGATGATCCACCCAGGATAACAGACATAAAAATATAAAGATTCTCAGCACATGGTGACACAATGCAAATGTTTTTGTTTAAAAAAAAGATTTTTCATTTTAAAATGATAGTAGAATATAACAAAAACTATTTAAATTTAATATTGCCCAAATCATACAGATACACAGTAAAAAGTAAAAAAGTTAACATGTGGTTATTAGTGTTGAGCGATTATTATCGACAAAGTTGAAGTCGGCACGGTATTTACATTGATCGGATTTTTTAGATCACGTGATAATTTAGGTTAAAATTCTGTGATAATCTATTAATATCGCGCTTTCTTGTCATTTTGACGGCCAGCAATCAGCTTACAGAATAGTGCAGGGTGAGATTGTGTGTGCTCGAAGCATGACTGGGATGTGTATGGTTGTGATTGGCTGGAAAAAAATCACATGGGACCTCCGTTTACATTGAACTGCCCTTCTGTTCTTGATCAGTGATCTGTCAGCGTTTCATAGCAGTAGGGTCGTGCGCATCTGCCTCTGTCCAACAGACTCAGCAACAGCTCTAGCGAATATTATTAATTTTTTTCACAGAGACAGCTCTACTTTTAGCTGTGATCTTTTGAACTTAGTTGGATCAGAGATTTATCAGATTTTAGGTGTTAGGCAGAGATTGTTAAAGGGCATCTACCGCTGTAAGTCACGGGGGGGAGCGGGGTGGGGGGGGGCCCGCGGGGAACTCAGGAACAAGCTACTATATTGGGATCTTCTGGTTATTGTACAGCCAAAACTTTTGTTTTAGTCATTGCCTTGCCTATATTAGGATACAGATCTTTTTAGTAACTGCTGGTCTATTTGTTAGGTGCAAAACTCCACTTTTATTCTCAGTATACATTTTTAGATAGGTGTTCTTTGTCAATTTTGCCCAGTCCAGCTTTGTTGTTATATCTACCTTGCTGTTAAATTTGATTACAGCAATTTTGTAGTCACCACAAGGTGATAGGTGCCAAAAAAAATACCCTTTTATTTTCAGTATAATTTCAGATAAGTGTTTTTTTCACTTTTGGCGCAGGCAGCTTTGTTGATAGAGCCACCTTGCAGATTAAATTGAATCCAGCAACTTTTGTAGTCACCACAGGTGTACTGTTAGGTGCCAACTAAAAATACCCTTTTAATATCCAGTTATACATTTCCTGACAGGTGTTTTTTTCCCAACCCCCCCCCCCAAATCTTTTTTTCTTGGTAAGTCATGCTTTCTTGAAAGATCTACTTTGCAGTTAATTTTTGAATCAGCAACTTTTAGTCACCACAGGGTAATGATTAGGTTGCCAAAAATACCTTATAATATCCGTTATACATTTCAAACAGGTGTTTTGTCATTTTGGTTCATGTCAAGCTTGATTTGATAGATCTAATTGGCAGTTAATTTTGAATCCAGCAACTTTGTGTAGTCACCACTGGTTGATAGGTGCCAAAAAATACATTTTATTATCAGTATAAATTTCAAATATGTGTTTTTTCACTTGGCGCAAGGCAGCTGTGTTGATTAGAGCCATCTTGGCAGTTAATTTGAATCCAGCACTTTGTATTTAGTCACAACCAGGGTGTACTGATAGGTTGCCAAAAATTTACCTTTTAATATATGTATATATTTCAGACAGGTGGTTTTTTTTTCACTTTTGGTCAGTATGCTTTGTTGATAGATCTTCTTGCAGTTAAATTTGAATCCAGCAACTTTGTAGTCACCAACCAGGTTGATAGGTGCAAAAAATACCTTTTATTATCCAGTATACATTTCAGACAGGTGTTTTTATTCACTTTTGGTCAGTAAGCTTTGTTGATAGATCTACTTTGCAGGTTAAAATTTAAATACAGCCATTTTGTTAGTCACCACAGGTGTACTGATAGGTGCCCCAAAAAATACCTTTTAATATCCGTATTCATTTCAGACAGGTGTTTTTTTTCACTTTTTGGTCAGTCAAGCTTTGTTGATAGATCTACTTTGCAGTTACATTTGAATCCAGCAACTTTGTAGGTCACCACAGGTTGATAGGTGCCAAAAAATACCTTTTATTATCAGGTATACATTCAGATTCGTGTTTTTTGCACTTTGGCGCGGCCAGCTGTGTGATAGAGCCACCTCCCTGCAGTTAATTTTGAATCCAGCAACCTTTTGTAGTCACCACAGGTTGATAGGTGCCAAAAAATACCTTTTATTATCCTGTATACATGTCATGACAGGTGTTTTTTTCACTTTTGGTCAGTCAAGCATTTGTTGATAGATTACTTTGAGTTAAATTTTATTACAGCAATTTTGTAGTCACCACAGGTGTATGATAGGTGCAAAAATACCTTTTAATATCAGTATACATTTCAGACAGGTGTTTTTTTCATTTTGGGTTCAGTCCAGCTTTGTTGATTAGATCTACTTTGCAGTTAATTTGAATACAGCAATTTAGTAGTCACAAAGGTGATTGTAGGTGCCAAATAATACCTTTTATTATCCCATTACCATTTCAGACAGGTGTTTTTTTTTAACTTTTGGTCAGTCAAGCTTTGTTTGATGATCTACTTTGCAGTTGAATTTGAATTACGTAATTTTGTTTGGTTTGTCCACCACAGGTGTACTGATTAGTGCCAAAAAATACCTTTTAATATCCGGTATACATTTCAGACAGTGGTTTTTTTTCACTTTTGGTCTGTTCAAGCTTTGTTGATAGAGCTTCTTCAGTTAAATTTGAATTCCAGCAACTTGTAGTCACCAACAGGTTGATAGTGCCACAAAATACCTTTTATTATCAGTATACATTTCAGATCGTGTTTTATCATTTGGCGCAGGCAGCTGTCTGTTGATAGTAGCCCACTATTGCAGTTTTAAATTTGAATTTCCAGCAACTTTGTAGTCACACAGGTGTACGATAGGTGCCAAAAATACCTTTTAATTCCGTATACATTTCAGACGGTGTTTTTTTTCACTTTTGTCAGTCAAGCTTTGTTGATAGATCTACTTTGCAGTTTAAATTTGGAATTAGAGCAATTTAGTAGTTAACCAAGGTGAATTGATTGGTGCCAAAAAAAATACCTTTTATTATTATTCAGTATTAGTGTTGAGCGAATTTTTATCGACTAGTTGAAATCGGCATGGTTTTTATTGTGATCGTAATTTCCAGATCATGCGATAATTATGTTTAAAATCTTGTGCATCATCTTTTTAAAGATCGCGCTTTTTCGGCTGCTTCCTGTAATTTTAACGGCAGCAAATGAGATTACAGAATAGAGGCAGGGTGTGATGTGTGGTGCGACGTCATGGACGGGGATGGTTTGTTGCGATTGGCTGGAAAAATCACCATGACCTGTTTTACTTAGAACAGCGTTTCTGCTTCAGCCTCAGTGTCTCTCAGCGTCTCATAGGGATAGGCTGCGTTCGCTGGGCCAAGCAGCTAGCGAGAAATTAGTCTATTTTCTGCACAGAGAAACTCTCTACTGTTAGGGTGATCCTTCCAGATTTAGTTAGATTAGGGATATTTTGAACATTTTATGTAGTTAGCTAGTGAATTTAAAGCAGAATCTACCCACTGTAAATTCATTGGCTGGTGGTGATAGAGGGGGGGGGGGATGGGGCCGCGGGCGATCACTAATCTATAAAGAAACACTGGATAAAGTGCACCAAGACTTAGTGTAGACATTGAAGTGGATTATCTTTTTATTTAACGTTTGCTATTGAAATATTTCCGGGGATTACTGGGGCAGCCTGAAACTTATATTGGATAGCATGATTTCTAGTAACTGCAGGTCTCTTTGTAGCTGCAAAACTCCACTTTTAATTATCTGTATACTTTTTCAGATAGGTGTGCAATTATACCATTACAACCTGTGACTGTTGATATATACACTTGCACTTAAAATACAAAACCAGCATCTTGTAGGGTCAGCACAGGTTGTTTGTTGCCAAATACCGTTTGTATCGTACGAAAAACATAAACAGTTACGTGTTTTTTGACTTTTGCGCCCATCATGTACATTGACGCAGCGCTACTAAATCTTACAAACAGCAATTCTTTATTCACCACAGGTGAATTGAAAGGTGCTCAAAAAATACCGCTTAATATATCAAAACATATACAGTTAGTGTTTTTTGACTTTTGCGCACCCAGCACTGTTGACGCAGCATCTACGTAAATCTTAAAACATCACTTCTATATTCACCACAGGTCAATTGAAAGGTGCAAAAAATACAGTTTATTATATCAAAACATAACAGTTACGTGTTTTTTGGACTGTGCGCACAGCACTGTTTCATTGACGCAGCATCTACGTAATCTTAAAACAGCAATTCTATATTCACCACAGGTGAATGAAGGTGCCAAAAAATACAGTTTATTATATCAAAACATAACAGTTACGGTGTTTTTTTGGACTTTTGGCACCCAACACTGTTCTTGACGCAACCATCTACGTAAATCTTAAAACAGCACTTTCAATATTCACCACAGGGTGAATAGAAAGTGCAATAAATACCGTTTTCATTATATCTAAACATAAACAGTTACGTGTTTTTGACTTTTGCGCACCCAGCACTGTTCATGACGCAAGCATCTACGTAAAATCTTAATACAGCAATTCTATATTCACCACAGGTGAATTGAAAGGAGCTGCTGGCACTGAAAAGTAGCAAAAAATACCGTATTTATATCAAAAAAATAAAACAGTTACGTGTTTTTTGCTTTTGCGCACTGTGCACTGTTCATTGACGCTGCATTCTACGTAAATCTTAAAACTGCAAATTCTATATTCTCCACAGGTGAATTGAAAGGTGCAAAAAATTCCGTATATTTACCAAAACATAAAGTTTACGTTTTTTTTTGGACTTTTGCCCAGTCACAGATTTGTTGATTTAGACACCTTGCAGTTTAATTTCGAATCCTGCAATTTTGTTTCTGGATTAGTGGGAATTTGGAGAATAGCTGGTGATTTGCCCATCTTTTAATAAGAGACTTTCCAAAAACTATTCCATACCTTCTCAAAATTTTTATATTTTGAACTTGGAGCGAAGATGCAGGTGTGTAAGCGAGCAAAGAGGGGTGGTTGCACTTGGAAGGTAGAGGTTACGAGAGGAAGGTGCTCCTTCCAGTGCTGGCGACAACACGCATGCAGCGGATCGTCAGTTCAGGACCGTCAGGCCTGTCATCGCTGGGTCAGGGCCCTTGTGAATCTAAAGTAGAACATCGTTCGCCAATCTGTCCTTCAGTGGTTAATGCAACCTGATCTAGCAGTCTTACCTCCTCGTCCTCGCAGTCCACGGCACAAATGTAGTCGATTCAGCATCATCAGCACTGTCAACAATGAAAGCAGCCCAATGTCAATCGGTTGTACCCACCATGGGTAATCCATTTTCTGAAGGACCTCTTTGTTGAAAAATGCGGTGGGGGGTCGAAGGCATGTTAAAAGATCAAGAGGCCAAAAAGGATGATTTTCTCTGCTCTGAGCCCAGTTATGATGCTCAGAGGAGGTGAAGAAGCCGTCAATCGGCAAAAATCACCGGGCGGTCCGCAGCCTTGCAGTGCCCATTCTTGTAGCCGCAGCTTCTGGATGCATGAAAGTCAGGACGACAAGTCACTGAGTTGATGTTTGATGTCTACATTGCGGATCATCCTGGTTCTTTTCCGAAGAATTTGCTGCGAGCGCTTCATCAGTGAACGAGGAGGAAGACGTTGGGGGTTAGTGTCATTAACGGGTGCCCGCCACAAAATCGCGATTGAGGGGCGGGTCGCAGAATGTCGCTGATATGATTCCGCCAGCCATGGTCAGCGCAAAACCCGCTCCTCGCTTATCGCCGTCAAAAGGTCCAGGACCTCTCAAGCCTGGGCCTTCTTGAGCAAGCCTCATGATTCACCCAGCGATGTTCATATGCGCCTTTGCCGTAAACGCTAAAGTAGAGGCATAAGAACCTTAAGTGGTTAACCACCACCATCATGTCTAGTCACATGCAGCGAAGATGCATGCGTTGAAATGGAGGGATCACTTGGCCAAAAAAAGGCCAGAACGACGCCGGGGGCCTCCTTCCACTGTACACCCTCTGTCTCCGCCTCTCCTCCTCCGCAACCACAAATGCGTTCCTCAAGAATGCCATGTCTCTAGAGTCATGATCAGGGATCAGCCTCCGCTTCAGCCTCCACCGATCGCACGAGTTACCTCCAGCACACCACCAGTGGACCATCCTACCCCTTCTCATATGCCAGTTTGACGACCTGCACGCCGTACAACGGCCAGTCTAGCAGCCAGCCTTCTGTCTTCCAGGTTTGGGCAGCAGAAAAAATTTAACCAAAACCATCCAAAGCCAAAAACTGAATGTCGGCATTGCCAGCTTTTGGCCTTGAAATGTTGCTTTCCGTCTGGGGTGGACACAGATGGGTTTCCGCCACGTCATGGCCCTCGCTTGCCCCCAATACCAGATGCCGAGCAGGCATTTTCTTTGGCCAGAAAGCCGTCCCTGCCATGGACAGCCTCGTGTCATCTAAAATTTCAAGCACGTTGTGGGGCTGCTGCATTGTGTCCGGAAAAGTCCATCTCACCACCGACCACCTGGACTAGGTAAGCACGGCCAAGGCCGCTATATCTCTGTGACAGCTCACTGGGTGAGCTGGGGGTGGATGTCTCCTGGGGGTGACACGGTGGCCTCAGGCTCGGCGCACGCTCTGCAAAACCGCAGGGATGGTGGCAGGGGTCTTTCACCCAAGGTCCTCTGGTGGCATCACGATGCCCGAGACACCAGGCCGCCGGTGCGTCGTGTGTTGAAATTAATCTGCCTTGGAGACCTGTCCACACCACAGGTACAGGAGCTGTGACGGCTCTAAGCAAACGAGGGACCCGAGCGCTTGGTGGGTGACAGAACTTGTGCCAGGCACAGGTGGTGTGCGATAACGGGCGAAATCTGATGGCCCGCCCTTAAGATCGGTTGGATGGAGCACAATCCCTTGCTGGCTCATGTCAGGATCCTTGTCTCCAGAAATTTTCTAAAGAGGGGATACCCGGGTCTGGACTGCCTGCTGAAGAAGGCTCGAGGTATGAGGTTCGCACTGCCGCCGTTCGACCTGCTTCGCGCCCGCCTGGGCTGCGTTGCAGCGTCAGCTCGGCCCTCCCCGTCATCCTTCTCTTTGTTGACGTGGCAACACGCTGGATTCCACCCTCCACCTGCTCCAGCGATTGTTGGCAGCAGCGCATTGCCTTACGGCAGTACGAAGTGACACATGGCCTGACAAGCAGCCGGTGGTTTACGGACCTCGGGTGTTGAAATCCCACCGGAGGAGTGGAGGAGGTGAATGAAGAGCTCTGCACCACCTTGCAGTTTGAAGAAGCCACCAAAATGGTCAGTGCGGATCAATGCCCTGAGGTCAGCATGAGCATTGTGGTGATCTTAGTTCTTGGAACGATCGTTTGGTTTTGGACACTCTGAAACAACAGGTCCGCCAGCGCGGAGGAGGGTCGGACACAGATCGGACACGGAGCCTTTCTCTCGTCTAAATCCACAAGGCCGACAGTTTCACAATTTCATCGGGTCTTCATTAGCAGTGGTTCGGGGGGTCCAGAGCTAGTGCAAGCGTGCGCATAGCTCTCAGGGGTGCATCATCATCAGGCAAGTCAGGGCTTGTGTTGAAGCTGTG
>JAODAL010044513.1:0-32816 GCA_025379985.1 Phyllomedusa bahiana | reverse complement strand
TCCCCGTGGCTGGCGGAAAATCATACAGGGGACTTCTGCGCCCGCCCTCTCCCTTTTTTTTGGGGGGAAAACTGTACTGCACTACCCCATCTTTCCCCCTCGTCCTTTTGATGAAGCTTCGCGAAAATTCTCTAAAAAAGCCCGTTGGGATCCGAAAAAGGGGTCATATCATCAATAAAACACGGTGACATCGTCACCGACATTCTGCATCCAGGAGCTGGGGCTACAAAAAGAGGACTGAAAGGCGTTCCCCGACCGCCCGGGTTTTTTGCCGATTGACCGCTTCCTTCCCCCCTTTTGTTTGTTCATAACGGGCTCAGAGCAAGAAAATCATCCTCTTTGGCCTTTTTGATCTTTTAACAGCCTTCTGCCCCCAAAACCGCATTTTGTCATAAAGAGGTCTTCAGAAAATGGATTATCCACGGTGGGTACACAGTTGACTTTTGGGGCTGCTTCATTTTTGGAGGGAGGGGTGATGCTGGGACGACATTTGTGGCCATCTGGGAGGCAGGGGGTAAGACTCGGATGGGGGGTTGCATTAACCAATGAAGGAAAGATTGGCGACGCTGTTCGTTTACTGAGATTCACAGGGCCCTCCCAGCGATGACAGGCCTGATGGTCCTCAACTACGACCCGGGCATCGGTTGTTCCCGCACTGGAAGGAGCACCTTCTCTCGTACCCCTCCATGTCCCACCCCCCTTTTCTCGTTACCCCCTGAATTTTGCTTCATGTTCAGAAATTAAAAATTTGAGAAAGGGATGGGGAAAGATTTTGGAAAGTCTCTTATTAAAGACAAAAATACAGCTATTTTTAAATCCCTCAAATCAAAAAAAAATTGCGTATTAAATTTAACTGCAAAGTAGATCTATCAAAAAGGGCTGCGCCAAAAAGGAAAAAACACGTATCTGAAATGTATTTGGATAAAAAAAGGTATTTTTGGGGACCCATCAATTCACCTGTGGTGACTACAAAATTTCGTATTCACATTTAAGTGCAAGGTGCCTCAATGAACAAAACTGTATGCGCCAAAATCAAAAAACACGATCTGTAATGTATTTTGGAAAAAAAAAGGATTTTTTGGCACCCATCAATTCACCTGTGGGAAATACCAATTGCTGATTCAAATTTAATGCAAGGTGGCTTATCAAAAAATCGGACTGGCAAAAGTGCAAAAAACACGGATCTTAATGATTCGGATAAAAAAGGGATTTTTGGACCTTTTTATTCACTTGTGGTGACTACAAAATTGCTTATTAATCTAATGCAAGGGCCTCAAAAACAAAGCTGTAGTGGCCAAATAAAAAAACCCGTATCTGTAAAGTATTTGGTAATAAAAGGGATTTTTTTTGACACCTATCAATTCACCCGTGGTATCTACACAATTTCGGATTCAAATTTAAATGCAAGTTTGGGTCTATCAACAAATCTGATGGGCAAAAGGCAAAAAACACGTAACTTAATGTTTCGGAAATAAAAGGTATTTTTTGACCCTACAATTCCCTGTGTATTAACAATTGTGGGTTCAAATTTAACGCAAGTTGGCTCTATCAACAACCGGGGCTGGCAAAAAGTGCAAAAAACACTATCTTAAGTATTCGGAAATAAAAGGTATTTTTGGCACCTTTTTAATTACCTGGGATACAAAATTGCAGTATTCAATTTAATGCAAGGGGCCTCAATGAACAAAACGTAGTCGCCAAACAAAAAAACATTATCTGTAATTTCTTGGGTAATAAAAGTATTTTTTGGCACCTATCAATTCACCTGTGGTAACTACACAATTGCTGGATTCAAATTAAAATGCAAGGTGGGTCTATCAACAAATCTGGACTGGGCAAAAGTCAAAAAAAAACTTCTGTAATGTATTCGGATTAAAAAAGGTAAAATTTTTTTGGACCATAATTCCCGTGGCGACTACAAAATTCTGTTTTCAAATTTAACGCAAAGTAATCTATCAAAAAAACTGGCCTGGAAAGTAAAAAAAAATGTATCTGAAATTATTTGGGTAATCAAGGATTTTTGGCACTTTAAATTTCCCTGGGTGACAAAAAAAATTGCGTATTCACATTAATGCAAGGTGCCTCAATGAACAAAGCTTAGTGCGCCAAAGTAAAAAAACACTATCTGAAAGTATTCGTAAAAAAAGTATTTTTTCCATATCATTTCACCTGTGAAACTACACAATGCGGATTCAAATTTAACTGCAAGGGGGCCTACAACAAATTTGGACTGGGAAAAAGTGCAAAAAAACACGTATCTGTAATTTTCGGATGAAAAAAGGGTATTTTTGGCACCTTTAAATTTTTCACCTGTGGTGACTAAAAAATTGCTGTATTCACATTTAATGAAGGGCCCAATGAAAAAATCTGTAGTGCGCCAAAGTCAAAAAAAACACGTATCTGTAATGTATTGGATAATAAAAGGTATTTTTTGGCACCTTTCAATTCACCGTGGTGACTAAAAATTTTGCTTATTACTTTTAAGTGAAAGGGGTGCCTCAAGAACAAAGTTGTGTGCCCAAATTTCAAAAAACACGTACTGAAATGTTTGGGATAATAAAAGGATTTTTTTGCACCTATCAATTCACTGTGGTGACTACAAAATTGAGTTTTACATTTAATCAAGGTGCCTAAATGAACAAAGCTAAAGTGCGCCAAAGTCAAAAAAAACGATCTGAAATATATTCGGTAAATACAAAGGTATTTTTGGCACCTAAACCTTGCTGACTAAAAAATTCGGGATTCTAATTAACTGCAGGGGGATAAAACAAAGGTGGAAGGGGGCAAAATTGAAAATGAACACCATCTGAAAGATACTGATAATTAAAGGGGAGTTTTGCACCTAAAAAAGGACCGCATTCTAGAAAATTTTTATCCTAATATAAGTTCAGGCTGCCCAATACCAGGAAATATTTTTAGAAAACTTTTTAATAATAAGCATTGAGGCAATTCTAACTAAGTTTTGGGTGAACTTTATCAGTATTTTTTATAGAGCTTGTTTTGTTCCCCCCGGGGGGCCCCCCTCCGCTCCCCCCTGTGACTTTACAGCGGTAGATGCTCCTTTAAAATTCTCTACTAATACAAAAAATCTTCCCAAACTCTAATCTAACTAAAATTTTTAAGGATCACAGTAACATAGAGCTTCTCTGTGAAGAAATATAATAAATTTTTCTGAGCTGTTTGGGCACACAGAGGCACATCCTACTGCTCTGAACAATAAACAATGGTAACAGGAAGGGCTGTTCTATGTAAAACGAGGTCATAATTTTTCCACCCAATCGAAACCCATCCCACACCCATTCATGACGTCGCAAAACACAATCTAAACCCTGCCTATTCTTTTAAACTGTTTTCCCGGGGCCCCCAAAAATTTACGGGAACCGCCAAAAAAGGGTGCACTTAATAATGATGCACAGTTTTTAACCTAAAAATCGCTTTAATTAAAAAATTTCCAAATCAACATAAAAACGGGCCGTTTTCAACTTTTTTGAAAATTTTTTTCCCCTTAAACATTTCTCCTGATTGCATTTGGGGGGGAAGACCACTTTTCAGAGATATTCCTAAAAAACCCATTTATTTCAAACCCCAAAGGGTTTGTCAGATGTAAAAAAAAGGTCAAAAGGCCCAAGGGGAAATGATTTTGTTTTCTCTGATCCCCAAATCGCTGAGCCTAAAGGGGAGGAGAAGGAAGCCTATTCCTCTTTTTTGGGGCGGGACTTGCCTTTTTAAAGGGGGGCAAAAAAAAAAATGACAAACACAAGGGGCAAAAGGGGGAAAATTTCCCGGTCTATGTCTCCAAAACCCCTTCCCTTTAAACAAAATTTTCTCCCTTTTTTCAACATACTTGCCGCATCTACAAAAGGGGACATTGGTCCTTTTTAAGGGTAGGGGGCCCCCATAAAAAAAAGGCATGCCACCTAAATCCTATAAAGGAAAAGAAGGGCAGGATCTAAAATTTTTAAACAACAGCTCGGGGTTTTAATTGTGAACAAGCTATCAAGGGAAAAACCCCTTTTCCCAAAAGAATCAACGTCCTTTGGGGAACACAATCCCTTTTCAAGAGCAGATGGGTTTCCCCCTTTGCCCCTTTCGGGGAAAACGAGAAAAAGAAAAAGGAACCAAGGGGGAAGGGTACCTGGGGGGGAAAACTGGGGGCACCCGCCACGGGAACCAAAAAGCTCACTTTTTTCCAAAAAAAAATGGGGAAAGGAACCTAACCCCTTGAGCCAAATTCCCAAGAGGGATTTTTACGGGGACAATACCCTTTTGCAAAATTTTCCCATTTTTGCTAAAAAGCAAAAGGGGTGCTGCCTATGGTTTTTTTCGAATTTCATAGGGAGGGGCAAGTGCTCCCCGAAAAGGGGCAGAAATTTCTAAAGGGAACTACCCAGGTTTTGACTTTTCCTTCTGAGAAAGCTAAAGGTTTTAGTTTCACATTTTCCCGGCTTTCCCGCACACTGATTGGGCCCGACTGGGCCTTTTGAAAATTTTTAAATTGGGGATTTGCCGAAAAAGGGCATTTTGTTTGGGTTTTTTGGGGCCCATGCTGCATTAAAAAAAACAGTGATCCCAAATGCCCCAATTCGGGAAAAACTTTTTTGAAATAGAAAATTTCTTCCCTGCAAATTTTTAATTCGGGTCAGTAAGGGTTTTTTTGGCTGCTTTTTGGTTGTCAGGTCACGGTAAAAGAAAAACCAATAGAAAAAAGGTCGTATTTGAAAAAAGCTTAATTCACATACTCATTTAAAATTTTAAACATCCCCTAAAGGGCCCAACAAAAAAAACAGCGATTGGGGCCACCCTTCTTGATCCATTTACAAATCAAAAGTCAACTTTTTTCCTTCCCCCCCCACTCAATTTGACAGTAGAATGCGGGAATTTGAAAAGGGGCCCTTTTTTTGAACCAACGGGAGACATCTTTTGCTTTTTCCTTATTTTCCCAAATGAATTTTAAAAAAGGGGGATTTGTAATGGGGGGGAGCCCCATTTGATTTGCTGCATGTGGCCATGAAATTTTAATAGAACTGATGCACCCGGCTACCACCCACCCATTTTAAACCCCCCTTAACGACCTTGGCGAAAACCATACGCCAGCGTTTGGGGGTTCACCCACCTGGACGTTTTAAACGCCCTGAATCGCGGGAACTCAAAACAGAGTTCGGCGTCGGCCGGGGGTGTCCTGTATATTACAGCTGACACCCCGCAGCGTCGCCCCAACCCCAGATCGCCCCGGGGGGGGGCCGGTTTAACCCCTTAATTTCGCACACGGGTCGCAATAACAAGAGAGACGCGGGAGGAGATCGCTCCTCCCCTCTCCGGGGCCCAGCACCCAAAATTTCGCAAGATCCGGCATTTCCTGCCCCCTTACAACCCCAAGGGAAAGGGCAGAGAATCCTTTCCCGGGTTTGTCTGTATGTCACGTCCCGCCGTCCCCTGTGGCATGCCCCGGCATCGTGCTGCAGTTGTCAAAAAACCATCTAGCAACAAGCTATGCACTGATTCCATTGAAGGAAAAGATCTAAAACTCTCATTCAAATCCCTAGGGGAAAAGTAAAATAAAAATTGAAAATGAAAAAAGTAAAAAAAAGTAAAAAACAAGTAAAACACAAACACAAAAAATAAAAAAAAAATACTAAAACCCCCCCTTTTTCCCCTTTAAAACGCCAAATGCCCCAAAAAAAGATCAAAAATAAATAAATCCCCAAAATTTGGTATCGCCCGTGCAAAACGACCTGCCTATAATCTTCCCAGAATTACCCTACGGGAACGCCGAAAAAAAAAAAAAAAAAAAAATACAAAAATTAAGATTATTTTCATCCCGCAGCACATAAAAGGGAAAAAAAAGGGAAAATAAAAAACCCTAAAATGCCAAATTTCCCAATTAAAACGTCATTTTCATCCACAAAAAAAGCCCCTTATAAACTCTTAAGGAAAAAATAAAAAAAAGTATAGCCTCAAAGATAGCATGTTTAAAAAATGTTTTACCACTAAAAACACTTTTCGTTTTTTTTAAAGTGCTTCAACAAAAAAAAACATATAAAAAAGGGTATCCCATAATCGTACGCCCCAAAAGAGAAAGCAATGTATCACGATACTGAAACGTGAGCCCTTTTTTTTTTAAAAATAAAAAAAAAAAAAAATATAAGATTGTAGTATTTTCTTCCCCCGGGGCCTCCAAAAATGGATTTAAAAAGCGATAAAAAAGCCTTGTCCCCCCCAAAAATGATACAAATAAAAACTAAACCATCTCCAAAAAAAGTCCCCCACACTCCAAAGCACAAAAAGTTTTAAAAGTTAGGGGCCCAACATGGCGATCAAAAACTATTTTCCTGTTAATAAAATGTTTTTATTGTAAAAACAGAAAAAACAAAAAAAAATATAAAATTGGGTATGGGTGTAATCGTATTGACCTGCTGAAAAAAGCACCATGTCATATGTACCTACAGTGCCCCCTATAAAAAATAAAAAAAAAAACACTACCAAGATTGCGTATTTTTTTTCAAAACATTCAGAAAAACCCTTAAAAAAAAGTGGGAAAATGCTCATATCACCGCGTAATGTACCAAAAAAAACTTCAACTCAACCCGCAAAAAAAAAAGCCCCTACACACCTGACACAGAAAAAAAAAAGTTATGGCTGTCAAATAGGACAACAAAAAAACCAAAATTTTTTTAGACTTATTTTACTGTTAAAAGTAAAAAACAAAAAAACTAATAAATCTAATCATTTTAATTGACCGAACCCCCCCAAATAAAGTTAACACATCATTTACACTCACGGGGAAGCTGTAAAATTGAAACTCAAAAACAATGACCGAACTGCGTTTTCCCCCCATTTTTTATTGCCAATGCTAAAAAAAAACTATGGAACACCTGTGCTCCAAAAACCATAACCCCCCAGAGAATCCCCGATGGGGTTGAATCCAAAATGGGGGGACTTCTGGGAAAGGTTTCGCCTGTTCTGCTACTTTGGGGCTTTTAAATGCGACAGGCCCCACCAAAATCTGCGTTCCAAAAGCCAAATGCCTCCCCCCCTTATACCCTGCCATCGCCCAACACAGTTTTCACCCCAAGGGGATTGCCGAACTGAAAAATTCTTAACAAAGTTTTAGGGTTTTTTTTTTCCCGGGTTCCTTGTAATATGAAACATTTTAAGCTAAATTTGCAGATATTGAAAAAAAATTCTTTTTTTAATTTTTACAGCCTATCTAAAAAAAAATTTTTTAATCACCTGTGGGGGCTATATACCAATGCACCCCTGGATATATTCATAAGGGGGGTTTGTTTCCAATTGCGGTCATTTAGGGGGGTTTAATAAATTTTAGCACCTAGGGTGTCCCCCCAAAACCCGAAAAGGGGCCTAAATAAAATCGAATAAAATAGACCCAGAAAATTTTTAGGTCTCCCCCTATCTGGGCTTATGGGTGACCAAAAAAAGCACTAGGGGCCCCATATGGGATATCTCTAAAAAAGGGAGAATCTGGGAAAATTTATATTAAGTTGCATTTATCTATCACCTTTACCGTTTTCCATGAATAAAGGATAAAAATTGAAAAAATGCAAAAAAAGTAAATTTTTTAAATTTTACCCCCCGCTTTTAATTTCTGTGAAATATTGAAATTTCAACTTCCTAAATAGTGTTGTAAAATACTTTTTAAGGGGGCTAGTTTCTCAGATGGGTCACTTAAAGGGGGGGAATTTCAGCGGCCCCTCAAAGCCACTCAAACTGATGGGGCCCCAAAAAATGTATATTGGGTAAATTTTTTTTGAAAATTAGAAATTACAAAAATTTTTAGCCCTTAAGTCGTAAAAAAAAAAAAAAAACATTTAAAAATGATGCCAACCCATATGGACATAGGGGGGAATTCAGTTATAAACATTTTTTGGGAATAATTATATGTCTTGCACGCAGAAAATTTTCAACTTTAAAAAAAGCAAAATTTTCCAAATTTTTATGAAAATTTTTATATTTTCACAACAAACAAGGGTTGTATGGATAAAAATGTCTTATAACTTTAAAACACAATGTGTCAAGAGAAAACAAACTCTGAATCACATGAATAGGGGAAAATGTCCCAAAAAGATTTCTCACATAAATTGACAAATGTCAGGAAGGCAAAACAACTGGGGCCTTAAGGGGGTTTAAGTACACCTGCACCTAACCCTCCGTGTTCCCCCCCTGGAGTTTCTGCTGCACCACATATATGACATTTTTGGCCCTGGTGCAAAAATGTAGGGGTCTACTGAAGTTCCCATGTGCCATTTCAATACCATATTTTCTTCGGTGTCAAAGGGGACTCGTCACTCTACCGCTGCCCCTCTATAGCTATCTGTCCCATCTTTTAGTTACCCTTTTGAAAAAAATAAACTATTTTAGCCTGTAATTTTTTTCCTGTGACCTTAGGCCGACTTTATGAAGGGGATTTACGCCTTTTTTTTTGGGCGTATCCTGCGCCCACCGTCAAATCCCGTGGGACCAGGAGCATTTTAGTGCACCTTTGCCACATTCAGATCCCTCACAGAAGGCTGTGCAAGGGGCGGTGTGGGCTTTCCATGGGGGACGAGGCGCCCTCGAAAGCCCCGGGGCATGTATATCGGGGCTCGGCAAAGTGGGGCGCATTACGGGCGCTCGCCACTCCGACAGCAGCCGGGTTATTCTGGATAAATGATCCGGGGGAAAGCAAGGAAGCGAGAACGGAACATGAGAAAAAACATATAAAAGATCGCAACAGAAATCTGGGTCGGGGCCCGTTGGCATGGAGTATAATAAAAAACCCTTTTTTAGGTGTAAAACATTTTTATAAAAGACTCAAACATTCAAAAAAAAAAAAAAAAATCATTTTCCAAAAATCAAACGGTGCAACACAAATTTTAGGATCTTGGGAAAAGGGGCCGGGGAAATACAGAAAATTCAAAATCTTGAAAAGCATTCTCTTTGGGTCGGCATAAACCACCCAAATCAAAAATAGGAGGACAGGGACCCTTTAAAACCATGGAGAACTAGACCAATCAAAATCAAAGGCGGGACAGTTCAAAATACAGAAAAAATGCAGAAAAGACTGATTTTTTGAGCTACGGGGCAGGGAAACCCTGGCCAATCAAGTAGGAGCGACAGGAACCCTTAAAAACCTATGGAGAATATTGCCCAAAATCAAAATCAAAGCGGGACAGTTAAAAATACGAAAAAAAGCAAAAAAAGAGCTGTTTGGGTTTGAATAGCGGGGGTTTGGCTATCTCGAAAAATCAGAGCACGAGCTACTTTCCCCCATTATAGTCATGGCCAGATCGGGGGAAAAACCGGCTCTCAAGCCGTGCGCATGGAGAAATTTTAAAAAAATCACTTTTTTTTAAGTGTAAAATATTTTCTAAAAAAAGCTAAAACCTTCTATAAACATAAATCAAACAAACCCAACAACCTTTGTCGTCGAGACCGACGCTACCCAGAATTCATATGAAATTTCCGGAAATACAGTAATTCAAATTCTAAAGCTCTTCTCATTTTTCGGGATAAACCACCCAAACAAAATAGGACGACAGGAACCCTAAACTAAGATGGGGGGAATTTCTAAAAATTCGGTTTTGGGCACTTGCCGAATTTCTCGACAAAAAAAATTCGGTCCGAAATTTAAAAAACATTAAAAAACGCTAATTTTTGGCGCCCGGCTGCGGGTGCTTAGAACGTTAAACCATGCTTAAATATGCGAGGGGGCCCCGGGGTGGTTTCTACAAGTTGTTTTTAGTATGACACCACATGAAATTCCGCCCTCTTAGAATCCTTCACTATAAAATTCCTGGGGACTTAAGAGGGGGAAAACTGACCAAAAAACTAAGGGGGGAATGAGCCTGAAAAGTCATGGCAGCGACAGCTTGGGAAAAAAAAAGCTGAGGCTCAGGACAACATCAGGAAGAGTGTGGGGGGTGGCCCCCAGCCACAGCAGCTAGGGCAAGGTGGCACAAAGAATTCTGGAGGGGGGCAAAAACAGGAGTAGCCAAAAGTGGCCAAGACAGTGTGGATTTTATGGCATCTACAGCACAGCAGCCTGAGTCAACTGCACAATGACATTCTAGAGGTGGCAAAAACAGGATAGGGCCCCAGAGTGGCACAATGACACAGTTGTAGGGCACGGCACAGCCACACAGAGCATAGGCAACATGGCACAAAGACACAGGGGGTAGTCCGGGAGCACAGCATAGGGGCGACAGGGGGCACAATGACATTCTGGAGGGGGCAAAACATGAGGCCACAGGTGGGACAATGACAAAGTGGGGGGACGGGGCAGCGCATAGGTCAGACATGGGACAATGACATTCTGGAGGGGCAAAAAACTGGGGTAGGCCACAATGCACAAAGACAGAGATGGAGGGGACGGCGGCAGCGCTAGGGCAGAGACTGGGACAAAGACATTCGGAGGTGGGAAAAATATAGGCCACAAGTGCACAATACATAAAGGAGGTGACGTGGCAGCGCATAGGGCAAACATGGGGACAAAGCTTCTGGGGTGGGAAAAAATGAGTAGGCCCCCAGAGTGGCACAATGACACAGGTGGAGGGAACGGCAGCAGCAGCATGAGTCAGAGAGTGGCACAATGCATTTTGGGGGTGGCAAAACATAGTAGCCCCAAGGGAAAGACAAGGTGGAGGGGACGGGGCGCACATGAGGTAAGACGGGGGACAATAAAATTCTGGAGGTGGCAAAAAAAAGAGTAGCCACAAGTGCAAAAATGACAAGAAAAGGGGTGAGGTGGCACCAGAGGTCAAACATGCACAATACATTTTGGAGGGGCAAAAACTGGGGTAGGCCACAGGTGGCCAATACAAGGGTGGAGGTAAAGGGGCAGCAAAAATGAGGGCAGAATGGCACAATGAAAATTTGGGGGTGGCAAAAAACAGTAAGGCAAGAGTGGCACAATGACAAAGGGGGGGGTGGGGGCAAAGCAAAGAGTCAGAGAAAGGCCCAAAGCATTTTGGAAGGTGGAAAAAAAAACAATACCACAGGGGACAATCTGAATGGATTTTACTGGGAGAGTGGGTAAACGGGCACAAACATTTCTGGAGGTGGCAAAAAACGGGGTTCCCAAAAAAGTGGGGCACAATGACACAGTGGGAGGAACAGCAAGCCCCAGAAAAAGGGGAAGTGGACAATCATTCTGGAGGTGCAAAACTTATTTTGCCCCGAGTGCACAATGGACATGGGGGAGGTTGCTGGGGCGCTGACGACTGCCTCTTCTGGGGTAAAAAACTAAAAGGCCACAGGTGCCCTGCGAAGGATGACGGGGCAACACATACCCGCAGTAAAAGACATTCTGGGTGGCAAAAACGGATGGCCACAAGTGGCCCAAGACAGAAGGGGGGTGAGGGGCGCAAAAACAACACATGGGGTCAGAGAGGGGCACAATGACACTTTTGAGCACGGCACCAGCAACGCGCAGCAGTATAGGTCAGAGAGGGGCACAAGACAAGTGTGGAGGTGGGGGGCAATACCATCCCGGGTAAAGATGGTTGGGGCAAGGGATTAACGTCAGCAGATTGTGGCATCAGGCGGTGGCGGCATCAGAATAGTGGCTGAGGCAGGTATTTTGAACCCAGACCATTTCTCACAGTTTGGTGGGGCGACTGGCTGATGTATCGACGCCTAAGGCATTGGTTGGGAAATCCTGCCGATCCACCCTTTTCATCTGAAAAAGGCAGTCGTTCCATTTTTCCCCTTTGGCAAGGGGGTTCCCTTGAGAACATACCCCTGCCCACTGAACACCCGTTTTCTGGATGCACACAACTGGCCGGCAGGACCTTCTCCACTGCAAACTCGCAATTGCGGCCACACATCCAGTTTGGGGCCCCCGAGTCCAGCGGATCTTTAACTGGGGGGGGGCAAGTGCCCCAATTAGGCCCCCAAAAGTTGGTCAGGGTCTGCTGCGGTTTTCTGCGGGCGGCGACTGCCCTCCTCACCGGGTGAAGAACTACTCATCTGACTCCAGACTTGGGTTCCCTGATGGAGCTGTACTGCTCCAAACCCCCCCCTCCCCCTTTCCCCGCAGCCAGGGGCAGTAAACATAGAAACTGAAGAAACCCCCCGGTCAACCTGTCAGAGGGGGAAGATCCCGCCAACACCCAACTGACTACGGAGGATTTCCCTACATATTTGAGTTTGTCCCCCTCTCAATAGCGGGAAAAAGGCCCCATTTTGGACCGGGTAGCGAGGTTCCAAAGGGGTGGAGATCCAAATCATCCCTTTCCCCGACACTATTCGGCTTCACACCACAAATCCATCTGCGGGCCATCGGGCACAAGTGACCCCCGGGATCCCGCCTCCCCTCCACGAAATTCCAGGGTGCTTGCGGGCATCTCCCCCCTTGCTTCCCATCTCCATCCACCCCCTCCACGCCCCTCTCCCCCCGTCACCGGGGTAAAAATCCACTCATTTCACCCGACATCTTCTGCTCCAATGTCCTCCTCCTCCTCCTCCCCATTTCATCCCCACCCCGGACCCGTGGGGCGAGATGTATCGCCACGTCCCATCCCCCTCCCAGACAGATTTTTTTAGCATCTGTTCCAACATGATCAGTGGAAGACGTTATTTTTCCCCCAGTCCTGGCACTGACAAAAAACGTGCCCCTCGAATGCCCTCAAAAAAGCAATGTCCCGCATGAGCTGCCCCGCGACATCAACCTTACACAGGGAGTACTCCTGTCCCCAGGATCACAAAAAAAAACGTTAAGCCTTTCTCTGTTCATACATTCGGTCCAACATTGCAGCTGAAATTCCCCGGTGAAACATCCATTCAAGTTTTTTGGGTTTGGGAGGCCGTTCTCCGCTGCAACTCGAGGGGGTTTCCCGGTTTTTAGGAAACGGATGAAGGCATGAAAGTTTCCTGGGCCCTTTCAGAATCTTCTGAAGATCGGTAAAGACTTTACGAACCTTTTCACAACCAATGAACACATCAACCTGCAGGGGGCCCTGGCCTCCCTCCTCGGGGCAGTGTACACCATTTACTCCCATTGTCCACACCAGGTTCCGATTTTCATTGGGGGGGAGAAACCACACATCGATTTCTTGCTGCAGACGCGAGCATTCCTCCCCTTTTGACCTTCGTTCCCAGGCAACCGGTTAAACTGCGTGCACCGCTTGCCCCACACATTGGGGGTTGGGAGCAGTACTTGTGGAGGCTGAGATGGGTGGGGAGGAGGGGGGGCGGACATTGGCGCGGGGCCCGTTTGACAATGTGGAGGAGAAAGTCCCTCTCCTGTCCAAGTTGTTGGTGTGCCTGGGCAAACACATTCCCCCCCGTGGGGCCAAAAGGACTGGGGGCCCGACCGTATTTTAACTCCAGACTCCCCGCTCCCGTGCACCTTTGGAACAAACCGAAAAGCTCAAAAAACCCACCTTTTTTTTTCTACATATTATAAAAGTCTGGACTTGCCTTTTTGGAAAAAAAAATAGGGGTTTGGGGAAACCCCATCTGGGCTGGGCACAAGCCATTATTTTCTAAGGGCGATTCCACCATTTAAAAGGGAGGGACTGCAGCCCAACAATTTGGGGACAGGAGCATGGTCAGCTTCGCACATTAGATGGTTGGACCAACTTTCTTTTTGAATCCCCCGCGAACGACGTGGCCAGAGTAGCGGGAGCGGGAGCACGGACCGGGGGATATTCAAAGAGAAACATTCCCTTCTGCAGAGGTGGGGGCCTTTACTGGCGCAATGGCTTGCTGCCACGGGCGCTGCTGCTGCTTGCTGCGGCGGCAGATGACCACCACACTGAGCCACGTTTTTCCCAGGCCACCGATGGTGATCTGCATGGTTTATAGGGGCCTGGTGCCAACTTACTCCCTGGGCCACGCTTCACTTTCTGCACACAGATTCTACATATACCCATATTTGGCCCTCCGGGGTCTTTTTCAAAGAACTGCCACACCGCCGAGTATCGGGTTTTACCGCCAACGCCCCCGCAAGATTTACTTCACCGCCGTACCCCGCTAGCCCCCTTTCCGCTACTTTTTTGGGGCCTGCGAAGGGTTTTTTTACCCCGGGGGGCTTGCTCCCGCCTCCACCTGCCCCCTACCCTGCTACTCACGGCCCACAACCCACTTTCTGGGTGCGCCGCTGCCTTTACGCACAACTATGCCCCCTTTTCCCCGACATATGAAGCCTGCCCCACCCCTCCCCAAGTTTTTGGCTACTCTCATCTATTTATGTTTTACTCCTGCTGTCCTCATCACCGATCTTTTGGGATGCGAGGCTACCCCTCACAAAATGACCTCCATGCCCCTCCCCACATCTATACTTTTTCCCCTACTGCAAGAACGGGATATTTGGCCCCTTTCTTCGCTGCCAAATAGCTTCTGACGCCCCCCTCAAACTGTTCACCTCGCTAGTAGTCGCGAGCCCCCGACCAATATAATCCGGGTGGGAACCGGATGGGACAGTGGCGGGTTGAGGACAGGTGAAGGCCGCTGACCCGCTCCCGGGCCATGCCAACTAAGGTGTGTGTCTGACGTTCCCACCGACTCTTGGCTGGGGTTGTCAGATGTCATCTGGGAGGAAGTGGATGACCTAGTCAACCAATCAAGAACCATTGGGTTGCTGAACAACACACGGCCGCTAGATACAGCGGCAGTTGTGGCCTCTCCGAGTGACCCCTGCTGCAACGTCCCCTTGCTGTGCTGCGACCTGCTCCAGGAATGTTTGTGCCTCTGCCACTCGCAGGTGAAGAGCCTGCCACCTCTCTGTCTGGCATACTGTTTGTTCTAAAATGTACAGACACTGTTGATGAAGATATCTGTATATGATAAATACACACCCTGTATTTGACTCCAAATGAACCCACTAAGAAGCTTGGGTAACCCTTGGATCTAATTTGCGCTCCACAAATGGGCAGGAAAAATTGACTTGTATGTGCCGTTTAAAAACTCTGTGTCTTTTACTGAATATAAAAGCACAAACTGGCTTAATTAACCTTCGGATATGAATTATGCTACAGAATTTATTCTGTGGCGGTAAAAAACAATGTTTCTTTTACTGAGTACAACTGCAGAAAAATACTTAGTTAACCCTTGGATGCAAATTGCGCAAAAGAATTGAGCAGCCAAAAACTACCAGCTTTGTAGCGTGTTACAATGGCGTGTATTTTACGCTAAACAACAAGAGTAAAACTTGTAAATAACCTTTGCTTGTGAATTATGCTACAGGAAAAATGTATTTTTTGGTGTTGAAATAAACTTTTTCTTAGTCACCACAGCACAAACAACCCCAAATTTAAACCCCTGATTTTAAATTGCGCAAAAGAAATTGGCCCCAAAAAACTACGAGCTTTTACGTTTCCCAACGTTTGTTTTTTACGCTACACAACAATAGGAAAACCTTTAATTAATTTCGCTTGTAAAAATTTATGCTACGGAAAAAGTATTTTTGGCTGAAATAAATGTTTTCTTTTATCCCACAGCACAAACAACGCTAAAAACCCCCGGATGAAAATTTTGCAAAAAAAGAATGAGTCCAAAAAATAATTATTTGCATTGTAAAAACCTTTTTTTCTTTAAATGAATACAACAGAACAGGCTAGATCACCCTTGGATATTCAATTCGTGAGCAATACATTAAAATGTAAAAGCAGCTGCACTGGACGCACACGGACGCACACTGGACTTCAACCAATACCCAAAAAATCGAAAAAGAACGTTAAGAAACATCTCTAGACAAGCGAGACACCCCCAAAAATCGCTGTAAAAAAAATGAGTTCTTTTTATCAGAAAATCATAAGCGCCTTTGGCACACCTTCCCATCATACAGAGAAGGGGTAGAGCCCCAGCGTCACGCCCACATATATAGTGCGTGACGTCACAGAATCCCGCCGGTTTCTGATTGTTTCACCCCCAATGCCCCAGCAGGCTATGCCCTCTTCCTCCCAGAGTTTTTTCCCCATGTAACCATTTTTGCTCCCCAGCCTTTAAAAATAAAAAGCCACTTTGGCCGGCGAAAGTACCCCAAACTTCGACTTCTTTTCCAAAACCGAAGTTTCCTGAAATTCCCTAAAAAAACCCACTTCGTCAGAATCAATTCGCCCTCTCAATAAATAACCTATGGGAAGTATTGACCAATCAAATTCAAAGGGGGACAGTTCAAAAATACAGTAAAAAGGCAGAAAAAAGCTGATTTTTTTGAGCTACGGGGGTTGGGTATCTCGGCCAACAAGCGCAAGCTATTGTCCCCTTGTACTATGGAGAATCGGGAATTAAATCTCAGCTTAAGCGCCGATCACATTTAAAGGAGGGACATTAAAAATCTAAAAAAGGCAGAAAAGAAAACTGATTGGGTTTACCAGCGGCAGAATGAAACCAACCAAAAAAAATTATGCGCTATTTTGAATGGAGAAAGAAGGGGGCATAGAAGGGCGCCCTAAAATTATTTCGTCTATGGGAAATTTCAGTACTGGATTGTTGGAGGGGAAAAGGGGCCTCCAGCTTGCCAATCCGGCTGACTACCCTTTTCATAGAGTTCTATGGGGGAAAAAGAAATGCAGAGCTGCCTGTTTTTTGATTGGCTAAATTTAAAAAAGGCGTGGTTATTTGGACCAATGGGAGAGTGAGCGACGCTCTTATGGGTTTTCTAATGCAATCTATAATGGTGGATTCATATCTGCCGCCTGGGCTCAACCAATCAGCTCTTTTCTGCCTTTTTTACTGTATTTTTAACTGTCCGCCTTTTCATCTGATTGGTCCATACTTCTCCATAGCTTATAATGGTTCACTGTCGCTCCTATTATAATTGGGTGGTTTTTGTTGACCAATGAGAATACCTTACAGAATTTGAATTACTGTATTTCCCGGCAATTCTCTATATCGCAATTCGCGACAAACGCGTTGTTAGGGATTTGATTGATTTATGTTTTTAGAAGGTTTCAGCTCTTTTTCAGTTAATATTTTACACTTAATAAAAAATTTTTTTTAAATCATACTCCATGCCGCACGGCGCTGAGAGCCGAGATTTCATTGCCCCGATCTGTCCAAAGACTACAATGAGACAAGTAGCTCACACTCTGATTGGCCGGGATAGCCAAGCCACCGCTAGCTCAACCAATCAGCTCTTTTCTGCATTTTTACTGTATTTTGAACTGTCCCGCCTTTGAATTAGATTGGTCAATATTTCTCCATAGGTTATAATGGGTGCCTGTTGCTCCTATTCTGATTGGTTGGTTTCTGCCGACCAATGAGATGAGCTTAAAGAATTTGAATTACTGTGTTCCCCGGTAATTCTCTATATCGCAATTCCTGATGTAGCGCCAATCTCGACGACAAACGCGTTGTTAGGGATTTTATTTATGTATGTTTATAGAAGGTTTCAGCTATTTTTCAGATAATATTTTACACTTAATAAAAACTATTTATTTACTAATACTCCATGCCTCACGGCGCTGAGATTTCAGTGCCCCCATCTCTCCATAGACTACAATGGGAGTAAGCAGCTTCCGCTCTTATTGGCCGGGATTGCCAAGCCCCCGCTAGTTCAACCAATCAGCTCTTTTCTGCCTTTTTACTGTATTTTGAACTGTCCCGCCTTTGAAATTGATTGGTCAATACTTCTCCATAGGTTTTAATGGATCCCCGTCGCTCCTATTCTGATTGGCCAGGGTTGCCAAGCCCCCCTAGCTCAACCAATCAGCTCTTTCCTGCATTTTTACTGTAATTTTGAACTGTCTCGCCTTTGATTTTGATTGGTCAATACTTCTCCATAGGTTATAACGGTTCACTGTCGCTCCTATTCTGATTGGCTGGTTTCTGCCGAACAATGAGAAGAGCTTACAGATTTTGAATTACTGTATTTCCCGGCAATTTTCAATATCAAAATTCCAGATGTAGCGCCATTCTAGAATTTTGGAAAGTGATTTAATTTATGTGTTATTTTTTAGTATGTTTTAGCTCTTTTTAAAATAATGTTTTACGCCTTTAGAAAGGCGATTTTTTATTTCATACTCCATGGCACATGGACATGTTTAATGATTTCTCGCTGTTTTCCAGCCTGTCTCGAATCGGAATACATGTTCGGCGCAGTCCAGCACTGCGCCTAGGTCCCGCACTGTGCCCCACACACTGGCGAGGCGCAGTGAACTTTTCACCGCATTTATGAGCGCACCTCCTTGGACGGAGAATATTAGGTGCAGTGCGCACTGCGCCCCAAACACTAGCGAGGTGTGGCGGACTTTACACGGCATGTATGATCGCACAATGTTGGGCGGCGAATCTTAGGCGCAGTCCCGCACTGCGCCTAAGTCCCGCACTGCGCCCCACACACTGACGAGGCGCGGCGGACTTTACATGGTATGTATGAGCGCACCTCGGCACCGACATAAATCAGGCGCAAATTTCGCCGGAAAACTGGCAGAAACATGCGCTCCAACGTGGCGAGATTCATACATGTCGCCCTTAGAGCCTAATTGCCTTGACTAAGATGTGCCACGTATCCAGTTTACTGTTGTGGATTGTAATTCCAGCTTCTCCTCACCTGTTTGGGTATAACAATGAACCTGGTCAACATATTCCATAGACTTCAATGGGAATCGACGATTGATCGAGATCGTAAATCGGCGCAATATTTCTCAAAATCGGCAATCGTCGAGATCGCACATCACTACTAACAGCTCAGCTTTTCTTGGTTTTCTTTAATCAGAATTATTTTACTTTACCCATATGCTCATATACAACCCATTGCTACTTAGTAGCCTACTCATTATATGCTCAGAAGTCTAAATACACAAAACATCCTCCAAAAAACGATGGCTATCTCTGGGTAGTGACTTTTCTTTGGTTACTGTCACAATTGAAATAAAATACCCATTTCTGGTTTGCAATGGTTTTATCTTGGGGGGCTGGCACGGGTGCCTTTGCCCCCCGCGGCCGCCCCCCCTGCCCGCAGGGGGGTACGGCGGGGGTGCTGCCACCACCCGCGACCATCCCCCTGCTGCCCGTGCCCCTGCGCCAGGTTACTTACCAGTCCACACTCCTGTGCTTCCTGCTTCTGCCTGTCCCGGCCACCGCGCGCGCGCCCTAAGCAGCTGGTCTGGATTTAAAGGGCCAGTGCACCGGTAATTTGCTAATTGCTGGCCGCTGGTCCTATATATTGTACAGGCCCCTGCACTCTCTGCCAGATTGTTGGTGTGTGTTTAGTGAGTCTTGAGAGTATTGGAGTTCCGTTTGATTACCCATGTACCAGTCCGTTCCGCTACGTTTCCTGACCTTGCCTGTTTGCTGCCTGCCCTGACCGTCTGCCTGTCTCTGACCACGAACCTCAGCCGCCAGCCCTGACCTCCTGCCTGTCCCCGACTACGTCTCCGGATTATGATTCTGTACCACGCATTACCCCGGCTGCCATCGCAAGCAAGTCCCGACAGGGGTAGCGACCAGGTAGCCTCACGCCGCCGCAAGTCCATCCTGGTTTGCGGCGGGCTCTGGTGAATACCGGGGGCTACTTAGACTCCGCTCCCTGGCGTGGCTTACACCATCGCTTGCGCTGGTCCAGCGAATCCACCAAACCCGTTACAGGTATTATTATGAAGTTCATATCTGGACTTTATTGAAGCTGATTTTAAACTTTGGGTCACATGTATCGAAACTGTCTAGGTCTAAGACTTGATTTGTTGCCCATAGCAACAAATCAGAGCTCCCCTTTCATTTCATATAGTGATTTAAAAAATTAAAGAGGAGCGCCGATTGGTTGCTATGGGCAACAAAGAAAGTCTTAGACCTAGACAGTTTTCATACAAGTCTCCCTTTGTTTTTCCTCTGCTATTCTGGAAAGCTTTTTTCATAAGTTTGTCATTGTTTTCCTTATAACCCAAATACATTTGTGTTTCAGTCCATAACACGAAAATTACATGGGTGCTTGATATTGATCTGAAATTCAACATCAGTCAATGGAGAGAGACATGCATGTATGGTCAACTTTTCATCTGTGGCAACATAATAGTAGATAGATAGATAGATAGATAGATAGATAGATAGATAGATAGATAGATAGATAGATAGATAGATAGATAGATAGATAGATAGATAGATAGATAGATAGATAGATAGATAGATAGATAGATAGGAATGTTGCAGTTTTGGAATGAAAGTGAGTGAGTGAATGAAAGTAAATTATTCATGTTAGTTTAGTACAGCATATATGAGCCAAAACATCGCCTTTTGTACATGCTGAAAGAAAACTACACTTTTAATTTTTTACTATTTTGTTTTCTTTCAGCATGTCCAAAAGGCTATATAGAATTATATGCTATACTAAACTAACATGAATACTTTACTTTCATTCATTAGCCTACTAAATAGAAAATTTCTCTCAAATATAATGACAGGGCACAAATCTAAAATAATAAAATACTTGAAAGAGATGGCTATTATGTATAAAATAATTTGATTATTCCCTTAGCAAAGTTTAAGGATATTTTTATTTTGCTATTTTGATTATGGCAATAAAAAAAAAAAAAAAACGTACCTTAAGCTCACATCCTTGCTAAACATCTTAATGAAGTGGTCTTCCAGGTCAGCCACAATTTAACCTTAGTGGGAATAAAAACATCCCCTCTGTGCTAAGTGGCACTTACTGTATATACCGGTGGCTGCAGCAGAAATATACTAATGTAATTGAGAAACAAGGCACTCAATTCATTGTGCACTGTGGAGACCAAGTATTTATTCAAACACCATTAAAAAGGTTAAACAGTGCAGATTTGCTCCAGGAGAGTGCATTAGTTCATAAATCATTGTTTATTAAAGGCTCTTTATAAAGGTTTGCAAAGCAAAAGGCTTAGATTCTGCCTCTTAGCCTTTACACTTTATTCAGCTTTATAAGCTTTCACTGTGCATATAACATTTGGAATGTCACTGGTGGTGACAAATTGCTGCTTAGTGTTCATAGCCCCAGAGGCACCCTTAAATGTATGGGAACGCAGGACTTCAGCTTCGCCTGGATAAAAGCCAATAGCCAACAAGGCAGTTGGAATAAATGGTAAGCAAACGCAGCAAGGTAAGGTAATCATGTTGAAAGCTTTAATACTTGCCCATCAAAGAAGGTCTGACTTTGAAATAAGTCCAAAACAAGCAATGTTTTTACTGTAACATGATGTCACTGCTGGTCATTAGTGTAGTAATTACAGTGAAAGCCTTTTTGTGATTGTATTCCCTAATGGGTCATTAATATAATGCGACTGCGTTAGTACATGTCTCACTAGCCTTCTTTGTGGACGTAGGTATCTTTCAACAATGTAAATCTTAATTGTATTCAATTTGCCCCTCAGCTTAGACCAGTTTTAAACCCTTTGTATTATGAATCTGGTATGTTTGATGTTTGGTATGGCAACAGTCTGATATAAAATAGAATCAATTAGGCTTTCTCTAGTAGTAAAATAAACATAATAAGTCTCTACAGAGAAGAAAAAGTTTTGCAGCTTTAAGTTTATATAACTTTTACATAATGCATATTGATTATATCCCATTAGCACTATCAACATATAGCAATGTGTATGCTTACGGTACATATCCAGCTGCATATCTGACAGGAAAGTTATATGTGTAAGTTCTGATGTTTTTTATACTAGAAGAAATCTATACGGCATTGAGGAGTAGAAGCAACATCAATATAATTAAAGGGGTTTTCTCGTTTCACCATTTGACAGCTGTTTATGCTGGTTGCTAAGCAGAGCATGTGAAATGGAGGGGCGTGTTTCTCCTCCCAGCAGGGCGTGTTTCTCCTCCCAGCAGGGCGTATCTTCTCTCTATGCAGACACACCATACACTGTGCACGTCCATGTTCATTCTTTGTGAGCTGGGAGAAGGGAGAGGTTCTCAGCTGTCTTTAGAAGTGAAAATCTAAGTGTAACTCGATACTGTATATCTACATTTCTCGCGCTCTCTACATACTTTGTAATTAGAATGGGCATTTGACATTCAGGACTCTCGGAAACATGGGTGATTTTTTTTCTTCTGTCTCTCACACGCCGTGATATATCCTGCAGATTATTACACCTCTGACCTCTGCAGAACAAAACTATATGCTTTATCTGTTTGTGTTTACATACGACTGCACATGATCTCTCTCTATGCTGCAGGACCTCTGATCGCTGTCATTGAATGTCAAACCACACACTACGTCACACCTACCACTGATTGCTTTCAGTAAATGTCAAACAACACACTACGTCGCACCTACCACTTATTGCTGTCAGTGAATGTTATATCTCTCACTACGTCGCACCCACCACAGATTGCGGTCAGTGAATATCTCTCTCTCCATGTCCCCCTGCGCTCTCCCATCCACGAACTATTCCCTACCGATCACTACCGGGGGCGGGAGCTGGCCGTAATCCGACCGGACCTCAAACTTCGTTACCAAGCACTAATCAAACAGCTCAGCAAATACAGTAATTCATAGCTCTCATTTAGAGCTATGATTGCCTGCCATTTTCCCCAGCGTGCAGTATGCGCCGGGAGAAAAAAGTGCTAACCCTTAAGGTTAGCAAAATTTATCAAGCGTATAATACATCTGACAAATGTTTAAACCATCAAGTCCTAGTTTAAAGCATTTATTAGTAGGCTTAGTTTGTCCCAAAAGTTTAATTTTTTTTGGCCACATAGTGTTACACATTAAGGCAAAGTAATTTTCCAAAAAGCGATATCGCTTTTAACAAGGTCATGTTGAGGTTTTTTCAGAAAAGCATGAAAGTGTCTTAAACACATGATATGTGTGGTGTAAATTATGTACAACAGTAATTTGGAACAAATTGCCTCAGAATTCTGCCGCAACTGCCATAATAAATTTGCCTTACTATGTTTATTCACCTAGTCTCAAAACTTAAACTTAGACAGACTGCCTTAATATGCACCATATTTATTATATAGGCTCATGCTGGTTGAGAAATTGGTGCACCTTTACACATGTTTAACTTATAGTTTTATTTTTTTGCTTACTTTCTATGCCATTTTTCCCCAAATTTTGGCACAACGTGTCACATCATAACTAGGCCCACTTTCTAGCAAGAGCACACCCTTTTTTGTCAGTGTGCAGTCTTAAACCCATAATATGTGTGTCTGGGACATGCTGTGATATTGTGCACCAAAATTGTGCCGCTTTTTACGGCATTTTAAGACACTTTCCTGGTGCAACCACATTAGTAAACAAGGGCCATTGTCTTTAATGATTTTGATGTGTCATTGCATGTGAAAAGGGATGAGAATATATAGGACAAAAAAATACAATATTCATGAACTAAATAAATGACAAACTGATACAGAGGGATAGAGGAATTTGCCTACAAGGAGTAAAGAAGACTGTAGGTGAGGATAAAAGCTGTACAAGAGGTTGTGTAATGGCAAAGGAGTTATTGCAGGTTGTATGCTATCCTCAACAGATGGGTTTGCAGGTTGCTTTTGAAAGTTAGAAGAGAGACTGTGGTGTTGTGATAGTGAGTCGCACAGTTTAGGGGAAGCACACAAGAAAATTTGGAGGCTGAGTATATTTCTTATTTTGATTATTCAAATTGTTTGTACAAAAAGTAACTTTGTGAATCCTCTCAGCTAAGTTGTCTAGAATAAGAGAGATTGACCACCTTTATAATTACTTAGAGCATAAAGGTAATCATTGCAGTAACCACATGATCAATAATTATGAAGAAAAATAGCATCACCTTAAAAATAGTCATATGGTTTATCTGCTAAGTGAAGTTTACACCTCCCTTTAAACATGACTGACCCTTTATAGTTGTTGAACTGAACCTCGGCTATATCTATTTTGGTATTATAATAAAATATATATGTAACATAAGCAAGACTGACAAATCCTACAAAGGTTCTTTATCTTGAATTTTCTGGATATGTTTCAGCTTGGATGTAACTTAGAACTATGGAATATCTTGATAGCTTGTATATTTTATGTCAAGTAGTGTTATAATTCCCTATGAGCAGGGTAATGAAATTTTCCAATGTAATGTAGATTCCAATTGAAATTCAGAATAGGAAATGGAAATGATGCTGCTGAGGCTGGATTCTTCATTCATTGCAATTGATTTGTCACTCTGACTTTCATGTACAAGTATCCCAATTTACCCTTATGTGTCCCTTCACAGTTCATTCTATAACAGCACCTTGCCCCAGAGATGAAGGAAACTCCAGATAATTTACCTATCGTTCTTACTTTTTAGAAAGCTAGAAAAATATAGAGTAAAATCTTACTTACCATTGCGCTTGTGTTTTTCTTTATAATATGGATAGAATTTTATTTTTAGCTAAATCATTGTGATGAAAATACATAGGAAGACTCTTTCTGAGACAGCAGCTGTATAAATTTATATATGACAAATTTATTCTCCATAATTCCACATGACATACTTATTATTCACTTATACAATGTCTCTAAGCACCAACAGATACTCAATGCATTTTAACTATATGGTTTCTGAAAATAAACACTAGAAGAATCTAGTTGAGAAAATGAAAATGATCAGCTTCTCTCTTTTCTAAACATATGGAAAAAATAGTAATAGCCTCATATTGCTATTAAATATAGTGTCATATTCTCGCTATTGTCATATAGTCAGTCTTTCAAACCTTTTTAATTAATATTACTCAAGAACAGCCGGTAGGCAACAACTTTTGTTTTTCTAGATTTTTTTAAATGGTTGTCCAGTTTACAAAATACGTACACATAAACTCTATTAGTGTGTTACATAGTTGCAGATGTAGAAAACATAAACGTCACAGATAATGCACCATGGAAACACGGCACAAAAAGCTATCTCAGCTTTTTCAGTGCTTTTCAATGGCTTTTGCTGTAATCCAAGAACAGATAACATAGAAAGACGTGATACAGTTTCGGACTGGAGTGCCTAGGGTCCACCAGTGGAATTTAATTCTTGGTGCCCAAAAGTGGAGATGATTCCAGAGGCTCACCCCACAGCTTCTCTACATGTCTCTTATACTCTGCATCTTGTTGTTTGCATGTCGCTCTCTCTGTCTCTCTCTGCCTTTCTGCCTCTCTCAAGGATGTATGTGCAGCTTGAAAGTAACTCCAGGTCTGCAATGCTCAAGGGCCCATCGGGATTTCCCTTTATCCCCTGTGGGCAAGTTTGAGCCTGCCCTGATATCACAGTCAAATTACACATTGCTATATCTGTACATAATAAGGTTGAAAAAGGACGTATGTCCATCAAGCTCAACCAAGCTGTGGATACAATAAATAAAAGTGAGGGGTTTAGGTAATTAAAACTTTGTGTCTGTCTTTTGAGCCAGAAATTTGGAACCCATAAGACATGAACCAAGAAAGAAAGAAAATATTTCACTTCTGATCCCAAGTGACAATCAGACTGGATCAACATTCTAATCAGGAATTTTATCATTGCTAATCTCTTCAGGTCACAGCTATTTTTGGAGTTTTGGTATTCGTTCTTTCCTCCACATTTTCCAGTGGTGTAATAGCCTGTAAGCCAGCATAGTGCACCACACGTATCTGCATTAATAGCACCCTTTTGTATCGCTTTATTTATATGCAATTATAATACCAGCAACCACCCCCTCCCTCATATATTGAAGGTGTGTGAGTGGTTGTCTTATCAGTATTTTTTGCATCTGTGCAATTTCCCCATGTACTATACTGGGGCTTTTCTGCATACTGTTGAACAGGTATCAATTTAATGTGCAGTCTAATTGTTCCCCTAGTGGTGAGGTATGTGAGCTACTGCTCAGCATTCATCTGCACCTGTTTATCTTTCCCAAGTAGCATAGGGGCCAGTGTTGCCTCTTTATTTGCTTCAGTTTCAGTCCAGCCTTTGAGCTGTGAGTATGGCCATGTTTTTTTGACTAATTAATGTCCCATTTTTCTGTGCTTTTTCTCCACACTTTCCAACTATAACTTTATTCGTTTTTTGTCTACATAGCCATATAAAGGCTTATTTCATGTGGAACAAGATGTACTTTTAAGTGGTGCCATTGACCATAAAATTTAATGTCCTGGGGAAACCCCAAAAATTCTAATCGGGGTGGAATGTAAAAAAAGAATTAATTGTGCTATTTTTACTGGGGTTTAAGTGCTACGGACTTTACTCTTTGGTAAATGAAATGTTATTTGTATTTTGAAGGACAATGATTCCCATGATTTCAAGATTTTTAGAGTTTTTGCTGTTTTTAGTACTAATAAAACAACCTTTTCTGTAAAATTTTTAATGAAATGCCGTTTTCTGCAATCAAACTTTTTTTTGTTTTTCAGTCTATGGATTTAAGCAAGTGCTTGTTTTTTGTAAGCTGGAGTGTAGTTTTTTATTAGTTCCATTCTGGCATATATGCGATTTTTTTAAATCACTCTTTATTCAATTTTTGTGGGGGACATGAAATCACCTCTACAGTATTTACCTACCGGATCAATAATACTATATTTTGATAGCTCAAAATTTAACAAACATGGTGCAACCAATTCTGTGTAACTGTTTATTTTATTTTTTATTTTTTTGCTTGACCAATAGGGGGCATGGTCACTTGTCTTATATGTGTAAGTATACAGGCTTTTCATTCATTACCTATGACAGGGTCTAATAGGTGTACCATCATGTCAGCTGTGAAGGCTTTCATGAGGCTTTCGACTGCCTTGGCAATCAATTGTCATCCTATGATTACATCGAGGTGTAGGCTTCAGACAAATGTGAAAATACTAAATAGAATTAAGACACTCAGTAGCATAGAATTATGGATCAAAATGGTCAGGCAGAAGATAAAACAACCATTGAGAAATCGCTTGCCACCAGGGTCCATTTCTGGGTTTATTCAGTGATTTTATCCTGTGAGAGTAATAATAACTATAAAAATTCCAAGGAATCCAATTAGTGTTTCTCTCATCTTCTGGATCTGTGATACTCCTGACAGCGTACACATATTATTTGTGTTGGTTGGCTTGCAACGTTTCCAGGAAGCTCAAACGAAGAGGAAGGACATCTCTTCCTCTCTGTCTCAAGAACTTCCAGCGATAACTGTCTATATACAAGGCATCGCTCACATACTTTACCAATGTTACCCAAAGCCTTTTATGGAATCCATTTCACGGATACCTTTTTTCTTACAAGATTGGATGGAATAGTGTAGGCTACTAAGGTATTCCGTTCACTTTGGCTAAGTTCACATAACGTTTATGACCTCCCTTTAAAATACACACCAGAACATATACTGATCATATGGAGGCCAAAAGGACACACTTTTAGCCTCCATCTTGCTAAGGCCTTATTCACACCACATTTTGGCCACACTTCACTGGTATCCATCAGTATTCCTTAAAGGTATGTAGGCATATACCGCTTCAGAGCCATAGAAATCAAGTATATTCTCTTTGGACTAAATTTGCCCTATTTTACATTGGTATGCATTTTTTGTGCTGCACAAAAAAGTGTGGTAGATGTGATAGGAAGAGAAATACAAAAATAATGGCGCTGCAAGAACCATTAAGCAATAGATAGTAATGGTGCACAGTAGACTTTATTGACTATCATAGGATCTGTTGTGTTTCCGTCATGGTCTTTCTCATTTTATCAGTGCACAATGCTTTTTTGGTATAACAAACTTTTTGTCTGGCACATAGGGCGAAATGTATGATTTTTGGTGCCCAGATGCCAATTTTATTGCGCACAATAGTAGTGTAGAATGTGCATGAATCTATGAACCCGGTCTACTGTGGGTCATAAATCAGGCACATTATAGTACAGAAATGACAATTTAGGCTCAGGTAAACCACTTTTAAAGTGGTTTACCTGTTCCAGCAGTAATGCACCTGGATTTGCCCTACTGAAGCTATAAATGTGTAGCTTCCTACAGTTGTAGTGCGACATGCATCCAGCATGCCCCTCGATCTCAGGTGCATTGCAGAGCACAGAGGGCGCTTTGTAAAGCGCCTGATACTGGAGTGCGCCTGTTTAAAAATATAGCGATCGAGGCTACGCTAGTCTTTGGGCTGAAAAGACGCCAGACTTCTGGTGCAGCCCTGTTCATACATGTCACCCATAGAGTGTACATGTCATGTTCTAGGGGAATAGAATGACGGGTATGTGGATCCTCTGTGCCCGAGATTCAGGGCAAGGACAACAGATGCCAGTACAGGCGACAGCACACATGAGGTGTAGTCATAGGCAGGTAACACAGGTCTCAGACAGGTAACGGACTTGGTACAACAGCAGATACAGAAGCAGCTATAACGGACTGGTGCAGTGGCAGGTATACATCAGGTAACGCACAGGTAATGCAGGTTACAGCAGCAATACCAGGGGTCAAGCTTTATATATGTAGAACACAACGAACGGATCCTGGGTCAAGGGCAGGAAGATCCTTAAGTATACTGGAGTCACAGGTCACAGGGCAGGTAACTGGGTTACTTTCTCTTTAAATAGCAGAGCAGTGCTGCCCGCACCCTAGGATTCACTCGTATGGGCACAGAATGCCAAGGAGCCGGAGGGATGATAGCAGACTCATATTTTCCAGCACAGGAGGTCACGCAGAAGCTGGGTAAGGAGCAGGGACAGGTGAATATTGCACAGAAGCAGAGGCGGGTACAGCAGCAGCAACGGAGAAACGGCATGTCAGCAGTCCAGTACAGGGGCCGCGGCATGCACTGTAACAGTACCCCACCATTAAACCATTCCCTACCTTCTTAGATATGGGGAGCAAAAACAGAAATTGTAGACAGGAGGTGAGGTGGGCGGAATCAGAGATGACATGAAAGTCCAAGAGCTCTTCTTGCACTTGAGGCTCTTCAACAGGCAAAACAGAGGCAACGAGCAGAGAAAAGGGTGGGCGGGATTGCACCAGATGGGCAGACTTAAGGCAGCTTGCATGGCATAGCTCGCCCCTTTGGATTACTTCACCCATTTTCCAGTCTAATGACGGGCTGTGATGCTGGAACCATGGAAGTCCAAGCTGGACAAAAGCATAGGAACTGGGTAGAACAGAGAACAAGATTTCTTCCTGGTGGCAACTTCCAACTAAAAAAAAACATGGGTTTTGCATGGAAATGGACTGGCTCCTTCAGGATCTCCCACTTTAAGGAAGAAAAACACAGTGGTTTCTCTAGCCGGGAGACAGGCAGACAGAACTTCTTCAGCAGAGACGGTTGGATGAAGTTCTCAGAAGAACCAGAGTTCAGAAGAGCAGGATCATTGAATGAAGCACCAGAAGAATAGCGGATGCACCATCGTTCAGGGTCACCTCACCCACGAAACCTTGGCACTTTGGTTTCCGGGGCACAGCCGGGCAGACTGGGCAGTTCACTAGATAGTGTCGGCACAGCTTTAAGCTGCATAGGCGAGTATGTTCCTCCGGGGTTAGATGGGAACGATTCACCTCCATAGGTTCATCTTGAGGGAACGCAGGCACCTGGTGAGGTAGACTTGGGGGTGTAGGTATAAGACTAGGAGGAGGCTTGTGAGGACGAAAGGGCGTTGGCAGCTGGAGAATCTCTAGCTCTCTCAGCAAAACACATGTCGATCTTGGTAGCCAGAGTGATGTGGTCATCCAGGTCACTTGGTAGATCACGACCGCCTAGCTCGTCCTTGGTATGCCCAGCGGGGCTCCCCAGAGGGCTGTGTCAAGGGCTTCATTGTTCCAAGCAAGTTCAGAAGCCAATATGCGGAACTGGATAGCATATTGTCCCTCCATAGAATCGCCTTTATAGGAATGTAGCAGAACAGATACAACATATTGTGCCCAGGTTGTTAAAAATTTTTCCGGAAGGTGCACAGAAACTCATGGAGGTCCACCGTCAGCGGATCCCCTCTCTCACAGAGGGGTGAGGCCCAGGACAAGGCTTCACCTGAGAGCAGGCTGATGATAAACGCCACCTTAGCATGGTCAGAAGGATACTGGTGAGCCAAGACCTCAAAATGTATGGTACACTGGTTGATGAATCCGCGACAAGTATGGAGGTTCCCATAGTAATGGGCAGGCAAATGCAGGTGTAAACGAGGACTGGTCATGGCAGTGGTAGGCAGAGCTACAGCAGGTAGTGGAGCAGGTGTAGATGCCAGTGCAGGCACAACACAATCCAGATGTGTGGTAATGATCTGTACCTTCTGAAAAAGGTGCCCCAGGTGGATGCCATGATGGGAAACTATGACTGACAGGTGCTAGATATCTGGCACGGCCACATTGTCAGAAACCATATGGTATAGTCAGTTTCTACTGTTCATCTGAGCTCCTGACCACTGCTGCTGGTTTCTGCTGTTCCTGTGTTACCCCTCTGTGTTACCTGCTTCTACTCCTGTTGTTTCTGCCGTTGTACCAGTTAACTCCTGCTGTTTCTGCCATTGCACCAGTCTATTTCCTGTTGTTTTACTACTCTGTTACCTGCCTGGGACTCTGTTGCCTGACTATGGTTATGCATGTTTGTATTTGCCTGTCATCGTGCCAAGGACTCAGTTACCGGCCTACGGCTATACCTGCTTTGACCCATCACCTCTGCCAGTATCCGGTGTCTTTGTCCTGCATGTCAACTACCACTGCTAGTAGCCTACCATCTGCACTCACGGTGGCCAAGAGGATCCACAATAACTGGTGTTCAATGTGTCAGTACTTACTTTACCCATTGAAGCGTGACAGTACATATTTGCTGCTGTTAAAGTGTCTACATTTATTAACTCTCATTTCTGTGAAATTTTTTTTAATTATGTAGGAAAGGGACATGGCAGAGAGCAGATGAAGTGTTATTGGACTCTGTTTTGTTCTTATTTATAGTTGTATAGACTATATGTGAAAGATACAAAAGCATGCTAGACTATATACACTCTCTCCTTTCATTTTCCATAAAAGAACCTCTAAAAAAATCTTCACAAACACTGAATAATGACCAGAATTCCATAAAGAGCCATAGGCCATACCAATCACTCTACCAACCACATCTACTTTTAAAAAAAGCTTTCTCACTACAATGATTAGATTTCATCATGTAGGGAAGGATAAATGAAGACTTTTACTACAGTGAATTCATTGCTCTTTTGATATTGCCCTGGTCAGGAGATAAGAGATATTTTTTCTGCTCTGAGTGCACACGAGTGTCTTTAGGTTTCTGTTCATATCTCCCTTTGTGATTACATAGAGAGCAGGTAGTGACATTCCCATGGTCGGAAGCAACAGAGTCTTTAGCTCTAACACCACTTGTTTTCACTCCTAGGAGGTCAGTAGGTTTGTTTACTTAGAGATTAAATCTTCTGCACTTATGTTTCTATAATGCTCAGCTAGAAAAAGCAGAGCTGATATGCTAATCACTGCTATAGAACCACCCATAGACTGACTAGAAAGTGTAAGGCTGAAGCCGCCTTTGACTGAATGGTTAGGATATTTCTTTAACCCATGTGAATCTGGATGCTATTTTATTTTTATTTTTTGGGGGTGGAAAAGGTGGCAAGCATAACTAGGAGAAGAATCATTAAGGCTACAGATAGGGCTAAGATAGAACAAGGAAAGATGCAAGTAGTGGGTTAAACACCCTCAAGTACTTGTCAGCAAAGGATAATTTGTGAAAACTGATTCCCCTCTTCTGATATAATTTACTCTTTCTCTCTATTCCTTTCAGATTGTTCTTCTGATATATGATAATTATCAGATAATTTCCTGATGATTTTATTGATAATGCTATCATCTTTACAGCTCACTGCGAGGATTGCCAGTGAGGAGTCCAATGATATTCACAGTATCCACAGTATCCATATCATGAATATCATTGGACTTCTTGCTGGCGGCACTAGCTTCCCACTGCAAAGGAAAAATATAAGTGATCCACAAAAAAGACTCATATGAGTGTTTGTGGGAATAAAAATTGCAGTTTGTGTAAATCTGCAGTTAATAAAAAGATGCAAATAAAAACTATAGTGTGAAAAAACTTCTTCAACTGTAACTCTCATCACATTAAATACATCATTAACTGTCAATTCTGTGATATATTGTATATGGGATAGACCATACATACAGTGAATATCTGAACACATCACAAATATAAAATAACAGCAAGTGAATGTTTTAGGAGCAGCACCAAACCAACAAACCAAACAAACAGACAAACAAACAAAAAACAAACAAACAAACAAACAAACCAGTTTTTTTTTTTTTTTTGCCAATAAGCAGGTATCTAAAAGGTACCTTTTAAAGGAGATTTTGGACATGCAAAGTTCTCAACAGAGAAGCTTTTTTTTATCCCTGATATGGAAATAGGTCTAGAGTCTATGTCCATATTTACCAGCTACAGTATCTCTACTTTTGCTTACTTTGTTAATAGACGGTTTTACTATTTTTATAATAACCTTTGTCAGCCCCAGAACTTATCATATGGGTCAAGGGTGTAACTACCGGGGTAGCAGACATAGTAACTGCTAGTTCTTCTGCTCCCCCAATATTCTCGCTCCTGCGCCTGCCGGCAATGAACATTACAGTTCACTGTCGGCGGGGCGGAGCTGGGGTTCCCGATGCATCCTGCCTCTCAACGCCCAGGCCCTCTATTCCGAGTGTTCAAAGGCAGGACTCCTCGGTAGCGCTCCACTCTGCTAATCTCCCTCATAGGTCTAAGGCCTTAGGCCTCAAACCTATTAGGCACCGGCCCACAGTGCGCTGAGCACAGACTGTCCAGAAAGTGAGCTGGTTGCATCGAGGGACCGTGGGAAAGGTGATAAAGTGATTTATTTAGTTTTTTTTAACATTTATCTAGCCTGACTAAGCCCTGCCTGACTATAGCTACCTAGATCCTGCCTGCCTAACAATATATGACCCCTATGGCTACCTAGACCTTTCCTGCCTGACTATATATGGCCCCTATAGCTACCTGA
>JAODAL010044512.1:0-32817 GCA_025379985.1 Phyllomedusa bahiana | reverse complement strand
TTGGATTGTCCCCCAGCAAATTGGAAAGTGGATAAATACCCAAACCCGCAGGGGGAATCAGTTTAGCGGTCCCCAAAGTGGGCCTAGGTTTTGACGAAAGATGCATCAAAAAAATTAGAACCCCTGATCCAAAACCCCAAAAAACCACTCCCAGAACCAACACGAAAAGGGTATAAAATTCTTAACTGGTATTTCCAACTTTTTAGATACAACAGGAAAATACCTGCTCGCCTAGGTGATTTTCCCCTCCCAACCACCTAGGCGCGGGGATTTTTTTCCGGGACCGGGCCCCCTTCCTCTTGGAGCATTTCCCTGAGGCCTTTTGTCCATTTTCCCGCCACAGTAAAAGCTTAAACCCCCGGGAACCCCCGAGAAGGCCAAACGGCCCCCAAAACAGCAGTAGCAGAAGAAGCCCCCACTTGCTTTGGCTCCTCTTTTTTTTATAGGGGGAACCGGGGGCGTAGAGGTGACTTTTGGATAAAATCCCCCGGGGAGGGAGCCTTTTTCCCCGACGTCTCCCCCCAAAAACTTTTGTCCAGACGAAGGGCAAATGCCATACCTCATCAAAAGGGAAACCAGGGTTTAGGTAAGCCACCAATAAATCCTTCAAAATTGGAAATTTTAACCCATCTAAAATTGACATCTAAGAGCGGGGGTCGTCCACCCAGAGGGAAAAACACCCCAAAGCCCCGGGAAATCCCCTCCCCCCTTTCTTTTTCCCCTCCCTTTCCAGGGGGCAGTTTAAAGGCCTGGGTTTTTACAGCTTCCCTATCCAGGTTTCAGGGAAAAAAGTACCCCTAAAGAATTTTTCCCCACAAAGGGACATTCTGGCGAATCAGGCGAAAACGAGAAGGGCCCACTACTGGGTCCCCCCGGGGGAACCCTGAAGTAAGGACAAAACCAATTCCCACTTTTTTCTCCTCATTGCCCGGGGTACGGGGGGCGGACCCCTTAAAATACAGGAAACACCCCCTCTAAATGCCAAAAAGGCCTCCTGTTGCCTGAGGACCTTTTCGGGAAAACTGGATAGGGGCTCCAAGGGGGGGAAGGTATGCAGGCATTGGGGTAGACTCCAACTTTTTTCTACCCCCCCAGAAACCAACCCCTGACAAAGCGGGTAAGTCCCTGCATCGCTCACCAGAGCGGGCCCATGGGGGTTCATATTTGAGGGCGGGAGCGGGAACTTTTTTCGGCCTGTAAATAATTTTCACGCCCCAAGGGAGGTACATGTGACCCCTGACTGGAACCCCAAGCCCCCTGTCCCGCCTACTTGAGGTGCTGCCCTAGGGGGAAGAACGGCAATTTGGGCGACAGTCCCTGCGCTGCAAAAGGTTTTGGGCTGTCAGGGGGAAGAAAGGTCAGACAGTCGGCCCCTACCAAAATCGGGAACCCCAACCCCACAAATCAGAAACCAGGGGGAAAAAACATAAAAAAGCCGGGGTCAAAACCCAAAACGGGGGGAGTTACAAATCAAAACAACCCGGGGTCGGGAAAACAAGCCGAGGTCAGAACATAGTAACAATAACAAAATAGCACAGGTAAAGGCACCAGGAAAATACAAAAGGCGCTGCACCACCCTTTCAGGATTTTTAAAAGGGGATTCCTGGATACCACCCCCTTGTACTGATAGAAAAAGAAAATTCGGGCAGCACCAAAATTAAATAATACCAAAATTTCAACGTGTGCCGCAAATTTACGACTCGGGTAAAAGGGCCACACAAACAGATCCAAAAATTTCGCAGCACTCCAATATGCGGGTGAAAAAATTAAAAAGCTAAGTCTTTTTTTCCAACATTCCATGTCTTGGACATGTTGGAATAAAGACTTAGTTTTTTCTTTTTTTCCCTGCATTTTTGGGGCTGCGATTTTTTTTTAATTTTATATATATTAAATATTTAAAATTATTATATATATATATATATATGTGGATCACAATAACACACTGGTATATTTCAGCGTTATGTGGGCTAAAAATCTGGCAAATTTACACTTTTTGGTGTTAAGTAAGATTTAGCAACAGAGAGAACTCTATGTCCTGGATATACAGTATATCTGTATGACAATAACAAACGCTATATTTGAAAGGTATTTCACCCCCCAAAACTGCCAAAAATGAACTTTTCTTCACTCAGTATAATTTTCACCAAGCAACCACTATTTAAAATATACTTCTTTATATAGGAGCTTTGGAGACGGTGTGTTATACAATTACTGAACCCCCAAAACTGCAAAAATGAAATTTTCTCTATTCAGAATAATTTTCACCAACCAACCACTATTTAAAATAGATTTCTTTCTATAGGATATTTGATAACGTTGTGTTATGCAATCACTGAACCCCCAAAACTGCAAGAATGAACTTTTGAGCACTGAGTATGATTATATGAGTAGGATGTATATGAGAGTTAGGCGTTATGTCGCCAATAACAGCTTCTGGGTGTGGGAAAGATGCAGCCAGCAATACAAAACTCCCTAACTGTTGCTGTTTATGATTCCCTAAGCTTGCTGTACACCCCCCTAACTAATCTAAATAGCAGATTTTCCTGTATAAAATCGCTAGGAAACAAATCTTGTGCCTGCATTCATGCTAACAAGCAGACATTGAGCAGTCTGTACAGTATAGAGAGTGAGCTGGAAATGGTGTTCACAAGGCAATATATATAACATGGTCTTGTGGTTTTAGCAGCCAGTGAGAGCCCTACACCTCAGCAATGACGTGGTTAACACTTCTCTGTGCTCTGCACTGATTGAATGGCCGCCAAAAGTGCAGGAAGCAGCTAAAAACGAAACTAAAACTGGCGTGTCGAACGCGCATGTCGAACGCGAACTTTACTCAAACAAACCGTAAAAAGCTCAGTTCGGTTTGCGTTCTAAAAAGTCAAGAAGTTTGACTCGAACTTAACCTTTTACAAATGGTTCAATCGATACTACCCAGTTGTCCTTTAGTAGGACACTACATCTTGTGATCGACCATATCTGGCACCCAGAGATATAAAATTCCCCACAAGCACAGAGGACCACATCACAACAAAGGCCATTTTTTAAAAAAATTGCTGGATTCCCCAAGGTTATTGCAGTCATTGACTGCACCCATATCCGACTCATCTCATGATCTGCAACTGAGGTTGTGTATCATAACCGCAAATCCTACCACTCCCTCAACAAACAAGTGACTGTGAATACCAACATGTACATAACCGATGTGGTGGACAAATTTCCAGTGTCAACCCATGACTCTTTTGTGCTCGAAAATAGCACTTTGTTTGGCCAAATCAATGATGGTTACATCGCCCAGGGTTTGTTTTGGGTTGTAGAGATCATCTTTGGAAAAAATGTGTGATGAGCTTATTTGTAGCTTCAACATGGACAAAACGTTTCCAGAATTTTAAATACTTAAATTTAAAATTCTTAGGTGACAATGGATTTCGCTGACCTGCTGGCTAATTAACACCAAAACCTACGCCAAAAAATGAAAATGAAAGAAAATACAATGCTGCCCACGGTCAAACCAGGCAGATCGTGGAGAAGGTCTTTGGCGCTTTGAAGACCAAATTTAGATGCCTGGATGTGAAAGAAGGGGCCTTGCCCTATAAACCAGACATGGTCGCCAAAATCTTTGTTGCCTGTGCAGTGCTGAACAACCTAGGATTGCAGCATAAGGTACCATTACCAGAAAAGTTGGATGTGGAGGAAGCCCCTAACGATGATTGGCCAAACACACCCTTGTACACTTTGCAGGGCCAGGAAGTATGGCGAGAGGTGACCGCCAAATATTTCTCAATTTAAATCCATAGGACTTTGGCACATTTGTTTTTAAACACATTATTTAGAAAATAAATTTTGTTCGCAGCAAAAAAAGGCTTGTCAATTGTGTATGTTTCCAAAGTTGGGGATATCAAACTGGGAGGGATACAATCAGAAGTATAGGTCAACTGCACCACAGAGCACCAACTGAAGGACCCAAAGAGCAAAGCAAAAACAGGTAAACAGAGTCTTTGCTCAGGTTTCAACATCAAACAGCTTTCTTTCCCTAACATTACTTTGGTATTTGGGGAGGCGATTTGGCCAAGGGTTTGTGGTTTGCTTGGGTCTTTGGTTTGTCAAGCTGTGTAACTACAATGTAAAAACAGTTTTAAAAGAATCCAAAACAATGAAAAAACAAGTAAAAGCAGTGCTCTGTACACCTAGCAAAAAAGGGATCCTGTTTTTTCCATGCTGTAGCGGGGTTTCCCACACATTAACCCCTTCACGCCTTGGGCGACATACATCCAAGCGTTTGGGGGTTCACGAAAACCCCCTGGACGTATGCATACGTCCAGGATCGCGCGAACCTAAAGCGAGTTCGCGCGATCGGCGCGGGGTGTCAGCTGTATTTTACAGTTGACATCCCGCGCGTGGGCCCCAAACCGGGCATCGTCCGGGAGGGGGAGGGGGTTAAACCCGTTAATTATCGCGACCCCACGGGTCGCAATAACTAGAGAGAAGCAGGGGGAAATCTCCTCCTGCGTCTCTGTGGGCGGCAGCAACTGCCTGATCACTCGACCCCGTGCAGCTCCTCCCTTCTGACAACAGCACGGAAGGATAGAACCCTTTCCCCGGGTGCTGTGACGTCACATGCCCGCAGTGCCCTGGGGCATCCCCCGGCATCGTGACTGACATTTGCCATGGGAACCAGGCACAGAAACAAGCGTGCATTGATTCCTTTTGAATGAGAATCTAAAGATCTCTCATTCAAATCCCCTAGGGGGAAAAAGAAAAAAAAAAATTAAAAAGAAAAAAAAAGGAAAAACAGAAAAAATAAACACGAAAAAAAAAAAAAAAACACCACCCCCTTTTTTACCCCTTTACAAACGTCAATCCCCCAAAAAAGAAAAAAAATTAAATAAAGTACCCTATTTGTTTTGCCCCCTTGTAACGACCCCCTTAAACTGACATGTTAATTTACCCGTAGGGTAAAATGGCGTAAAAAAAAGAAAAAAAACATCACAAATTAAGATTTTTTTTCATCCCGCAGACAAAAAAAGGGAAAAAAAGTGATAAAAAACCCCTATAAACCCAACTTTTGTACCAATTAAAACCAGTTCACCCCGCAAAAAAAAAAGTCCTAACACAGCTCTGAATAGGGAAAAATAAAAAAGTTTGGCTTCAGAAATACCTGCATAAATTTCTTTTACACACTAAAAACACTTTTTTTTTTTTAAAGTGTTTTAACAAAAAAAATATAAAATTGGGTATCACCAAATCGTATGACCCACAAAGTAAAGCTAACTTATTAGGGATACTGCACAGTGAGCGCTTTTAAAAATAAAAATAAAAAAAACTACTAGGATTGCAGTATTTTCTATACTCTGCCTTCCAAAAAAAGGGTTTTAAAATGATAAAAATCTTGTCCCCCAAAAAGATACCAAAAAAACGCAACTTATCCCGCAAAAAAAAACCCTGTATAAGCTCCATACACAGAAAAATAAAAAAGTTAGGTCTCAGACTAGGGCGATGAAAAAAATTTTTCCCTTTTAAAAAAAAGGGTTTTTTTTTTTTTTGTTAAAAAAAGCAGTAAAAAAAAAAAAAAATATAAAAATTGGGTATAGCTGTAATCGTAGCCCTGCTGAGTAAAGTTTAGCATGTCATATCAATGCAGATGACCGCTATCAAAAATAAAAAAAAAACGCTACCAGGTTTTTTGTATTTTGTTCAAAAGCCTCAGAAAAAAACCTTTAAAAAAAAATGAAACAAAGTTTTTGTATGCACCCCCTAAAGGACCAATAAAAAATCAATTTACCCACTAACAAGCCCTCAACTTGAAAACAGCAAAAAAAAAAGTTATGCCTGTCAGAAAGGACACATAAAACGCAAATTTTTTTATAGACCTATTTCTTTGTGTAACAGTAAAAAAAACATACCGACCCCCTAGTAAAAATTATCCTCCCTTTTCAGGGACGGGAACGCTTAAAATTAAAGCCCAAAAAAAATTTGGGGGGAACTGCGTTTTTTTCCCCCCTTTCATGGGCCCCAAAGTAAAAAAAACGATGGAAACCTGTGCCCCCAAAAGCAAAAATACCCCTATATGGGAATTCCTGGGATGTGAATCCAAAAGGGAATTTTTTTTAAGGTTTAAACCGTTCTTTACTTTTGGGGGCTTTTCAAAGCACACCCAAATCTTCGTTTCCAAAAGCCAAATTGCGTCCCCCCCTTGTACGCCCTGCCTGCGCCCAAACAGCGTTTTTCCCCAATGTGTATTGCCCCAACTTGGAAGAAAAATTTCTTAACAAAGTTTTGGGGTTCTTTTTTCCAGGATTCCTTGAAAAAATTTAAACATTTTAAGCTAAAATTGCAGTTATTTGGAAAAAAAAATTTTTTAAAATTTTTACACCAATGCTAAAAAAAATTGTGAATCACCTGTGGGATCGATTAACTTACTACACACCTGTATATTACCTTTTAAAAGGTGTGTTTTTTAAATGAGGGCTTTTTAGGTGTCTTTTCTAAGTTTTTAACACCTTAGGGCCCTTTAAACCTAAAATGGCGCCTAAAAAAAATTCATTGAAAAAGGACCCCAGATAGTAGGTTTCCCCTATTCGGGGGGGTGGGTGAGCCCCAAAAAATCACGACGGCAACATATGGGATTTTTCTAAAAACGGCAGACCTGGGGGAAATGATATTACATTGCATTTTAAATAGTCACATTTACCCCTATTCCAGTAATAATGGATAAAATTTAAAAACTGCAAAAATAGTGAAATTTTTAAATTTCACCCCCCACTTTTTTTTAATTTCTGTGAATACCTAAAGGGGGAACAAACTTCCTAAAAAAGTTGTAAATACTTTTAAGGGTCTAGTTTTTAGAAGGTGTCTTTTTGGGGGATCTAACAAACAGGCCCCTCAAAGCCACTCAAACTGGACTGGTCCCTAAAAAAAATGTATATTGCAAATTTTCTTTAAAATGTGAGAAAAAACAAAAAAATTTCTAAGCCCTCAATTTTATTAAAAAAAAAAAGGACATTTAAAAAATGATGCCCAAACCCAAGTGACATATGGGAATCTAGTTAAAAAACATTTTAGGTAAATAATTATCTGTCTTGTCGCAGAAATTTTTGAAATTTTAAAACACAGATTTTTCAAATTTTTTAGAAATTTTGATATTTTTCACAAAAAAAAAAAGGTTGAAAGGGTAAAATTTTCTTTTCAAAATTAAAGCACGAGTGTCATGAGAAAACAATTCAGAAAACACATGGTTTGGTAAAAGTGTCAAAAATTTGCCGATTTCAAAATAGGCTGTGTCAGGAAGGGCCGAACTGGCGGGTCCTTAAGGGGTTAATAGAATGTTGGAAAGCTAATTAGTAATTGCCGGCAGTCAATCATGGAAAGCTAGTAGTCTTTGCTGGTATTTAATCGTTATTGGAAATTGGAAACTTATTTAATCATTGTTGGTAGCTAATCATTGCTGGAAATTTGGTTACTTGCTCTTTATCAATTATATCATTTCATTCTTTGTAATTAATTTAAAATTTGGTCAATCATTGTTGGAAATTTGGTTAATTAATTGGTAATAACAGTATTATTAATTGAATTATTGATAAGATTAATATTTATTTGAGGGACTTTTAGGATTTCTTACTTACAGGGAAAGGTACGTGTGCGGGGTCGCCCTTGTTGGGCGTTTGTCCTGTTGGTAGGTAGGGTTTTCATTAGTGGTTAGGGACAGTATTGGGATAGTGCTTTATATAGTTTTTTTTAAGTGTTATAAATAAAAGTTAATTTTTATATTTTAGTGGGGTACACTTCTTTTCCTCAGTGATGTTTCAGTGTTAATTTAGTTTAAATTTCCTTTTCTATTGAGGTTCCCAATTCCCCTATTAATATTGGCACTGTGATAGTATTAATAGAATGTTGCTAACATTCTCGGAAAGTGGTGTTATTGCAGACCAATATGTTGCTCATTAATGCGCTTAATAATAAATGGAGTCACGCCCACAAACAAAGAATTGCACTGTCGATAGGATCAAACATTCGGGCGCATTCTACACTATTATTACGCACATAAAAATTGGAGTCTAAGTGGTAAAATTCATACATGTTGCCCATAGCGTTCCACTCTTGGCTTCCCCACACCCCCACCTTATATGCATTTCTCTGTGTGGGTGTGACTCTCAATTGGCTGATGCAATGTTACCTACAGTATGTACTTATTTGGAGCATACAGTTAGAAATAGCAGAGTCCATCCCAGTGATGTTCTTATTGGTTTGAGTAATCAGCTTAAACCAGCTCTGACCATCGTAGTCACTCAAAATAACTGTCATCAACTTTTAAAATAGCATTTGTGCATGTGTGTACAGTGGTTTATATTATAACCATGTGTATGCATTAACAGTTTATTGACCATAAACTATGATTGTTGTATTGTGAAATTACCTTTTAACAGTCAGCCATATTACACTGCTGCTAGTATAATAACATCCATCATACAAAGAGCATTACAAAGCTTATCGGTGTACACATCATGTAGACTTTTAGGTTTTCCCTTTCACAGTGGAAGTTACACAGAGCTTCAGTCCTGTCTTAAAGGGCCAGCACTTTTTTAAAAAACTGAAATACAGGTGAAATGCTTTGATTTTCCTAATTAAGCTTTTTTTTAGAAAGTGTTTGTATTTTAGTCTCTTGTTACTTCATGAAGCTTCCTCCTGATATTTCCTCTTTACGGTCTATGGGTGTGTGGCCAACTGTCATGGTTCATGCCATGGTCACTGCCTCAGACCGCGGACGTGCCTGTGCCTCCTTTTTGTACCTCTGCTGGTTCTACTTACCTGTCCTCGCTCCTGCTTCGGTGTGCGATCCAGCACACACTTGAGCCCTGTGATATCCTGCGGGCATGGCAGTTCCCTGTAATTTAAAGGGACAGTTCCCTATTACCTGTGAACTCCGGATATAAGGAACTTTCTGCCTCTGCCCCAGTGTCAGTTTGTTGATGTTTGGTGTTCTTCATTGATCCAGACCCTTGTCTGTTGTGTGGTTGCTGCTTCCAGTATTACTTGTGTTAACCCGTGGTTTACCAGTGCGTTACCTTCTACTGTTTTCTGCCACCATACCAGTCCGCCACCTGTCTGGAACTCTATGGCTACACTTGCCTGTGACCCGTCACCTCTGTCTGTACTTGTTATCCCATGTCCAGCACTTCAACTGTCACTGCGAGTACCCATATTAGGGGTAGGCACCTGGGGGCTCCCCACAGCTAAGTCCGTCTGGCCTTGAGGCGGGCTCTGGTGAAGACTGAGGCCCCTTAGACTCCACTCCCTGGCATCGTCTGCATCTATATCATCATTGCTCGCAGTGACCCAGAGGATCCACATCTACCTGGTATCTACCATGCCAGTTGTAACTGACCCGCTCCACCGTAACACCAACCTCCCTGGATGTGGCTGCAAGAAGACAAACTGAAGCGACAGCTAATGAATTGTAACTAGAACATCTTCCAAAGAGATTAGAGGGGAACTCCAAGGTTAAAGTGCAACAGTATCAGATCACACCATCCATCACTATCTTTACCAAAGTAGACTTAACGGAAGACGACCAAGGACAAAACCACTGTTGAAAGCAGATCATTAAAAAGCAAGACTGGAATTTGCCAAAATGCATCTTGACAAGCCATAAAGCTTCTGTAAGAATATGATTTGGACAGATGAGACAAAGTTGGCAAATCACATCAGTTCTATTTTCACAGCCACAAGAACGAAGCATAAAAAGAAAAGAACATTGTACCTACTGTGAAACATTGAGGAGGCTCAGTAATGTTTTTGGAACTGTTTTGCTGCATCTGGCACAGGACGTCTTGAATCTGTGCAGGGTACAATGAAATCTCAAGACTATCAAGGTATTTTGAAGTAAAATGTGCTGCCCAGTGTCAGTAAGTTTGGTCTCGGTCATAAGACATGGGTCCTCCAACAGGATAATGACCAAAAGCACATAGAAACATCAAAGAATTAATAAGAGCGAAGTATTGGACTATTCTGAAGTGGCTTCTATGAGCCATGATCTAAATAATTGTCACGGCGGTCGCGGGCGCCGCTGCCCCCGCGGCCGTTCCCCTGCCTGCAGGGGGTCGGCGCGGGCATCACGGTCACCCGCGACCACCCCCGTTCCTCCAGTCCCCACGCCGGCTCTCTTACCTGGTCGCGCTCCGGTGCACACCGCTCCTGTCCGTTCCGGCCGCCGTCCGCATGCCCACCCCCTAGCGCGCGAGCGCGACGGCTGGTCTAGATTTAAAGGGCCAGTGTCCTGGTAATTGGAATATTGCCGGGCGCTGGTCCTATATAAGGTATACGCCCCAGCACTCGCTGCCAGATTGCTGGTGTGCGTTAGTGAGCTTAGAGTGTGCTTTGGAGTCCGTATTGATTATCCGTGTACCAGTCCATTCCGCTACGTTTCCTGACCTTGCCTGTTTGCCGCCTGCCCTGACCGTCTGCCCGTCTCTGACCATGAACCGCTGCCGCCTGCCCTGACCTTCTGCCTGTCCCCGACTACGCCTTTGGATTACGATTTTGTACCACACAGTACCCCGGCCGCCACCGCAAGCAAGTCACGTCAGGGGTAACGACCTGGTAGCCTCACGCCGCAGCAAGTCCATCCCGCTTTGCGGCGGGCTCTGGTGAAAACTGGGGGCTACTTAGACTCCGTTCCCTGGCGTGGCTTAACTATCATCGCTTGCGGTGGTCCAGCGAATCCACCGAACCCTTACAATAATATTGAACATCTGTGGAAAGAGCTGAAACATGCAGAATGGAGAAGTCATCCTTCACACCTGAGACAGGTGTAGATCAAATTACTTGAGGACAGGTGAAGAAGTCTCATTGAGTGGTACAGAAATAGTTTGTTTGCAGTGATTGCCTCAAAAGATTGTATATAAATGTCTGTGTTGTAAAAGTGACAATTATGGAGCATACCATGTAGTGGTAGGCATAGTAGTAGTGTGTATGGAACATACATTATAATGTTAAGTATAATAGTAGTGTGTATAGAGCATACAGATGTAGCAGAGTACAGCTTGACCGTGATACCACGGCTTTTCGTGTTATCTGCTCTAATCTATAAACAAAGGCCATTGAAAAGCATTGAAAAAGTTGAGATAACATTCTGTGCCTTAATATCACGGTGCAATATGTGTTCTGTTTAGTTCTGCTACATCTGTACTATATAGTGGTAGGTATAGTAGTACTGTTTAAGAACAAACAATGTAGTTATAGGTATAGTAGTAGTGTGTATGGAGCATATAATCTAGTGGAAGGCGTAGTAGTTGTGTATGGAGTATACCATGTAGTGGTAGGTATAGTAGTATAATGTATATAGAGCATACAATGTAGTTGTAAGTATAGTAGTATTGTGTAGAGAGCATATATAGTAGTAGGTATAGTAGTAGGTATAGTAGTAGTTGTGTATAGAACATGCAATTTAGTTGCGGGTATAGTAGTTGTGTGTTTGGAGCATATCATGTAGTGGTAGGTATAGTAGAAGATTTGTATGGAGCATACAATGTTATGGTAGGTAAAGTAGTAGTGTATATGAAGCATACGATATACAGGTGGGTATAGTAGTAGTGTATAAGAAGCATATCATATAGTGGTAGGTAAAGCAATAGTTGTGTATAGAGCATACAATGAAGTGGCAGTTATAGTAGTAGTACTCTCTATGGCACACACAATGTAGTAGTAGGCGTAGTAGTTGTGTATGGAGCATACCCATACCTTCCAACTTTTAGAGATTGCAAATAGGGACACATTAGCCACGCCTCTGACCACGCCAAGACAAATGACATCACACCAGGACATGCCTCTAACCACGCCCCACCAAACAAAATCATGCCCCGCCCCTCCAGAAGACCAGCGCCAACACAACAGCATTACTGGGGTCTATAAATATGTATTTATATAAAGTAATGTACAGTATATATAGAAATCCATACAAATATCTGTAAGACAATGTTCTATGGATGATACTTCTATATAATGGTCATACAGTGACCACATAATACCGCTATACAGGGAACAAATTTCCCTGTACTGTTTCTGACCCAACAGAGACTAATATTATCAATGATACCGCTATAAAAAGATCAAATAATTCCACCACACCATGACAACATCAGCAACACATAGTGACTCAGTAATACTGCCATACTGATCCTGAATATAAACCATTACACTACTACCAATATTCCTGACATACAGTGACTATATGGGGGGAGATAGCAGTTGTACACAGGCTCTGCAAACATATAAGTGATTACAGTACAATAAAATTTAGTGACTCACAGGTGACGTCTTCTCTGTTGGGAGTTGTTCCCTTTCTCCATTCCTTCCAGACCATCATGATGACTTCTCCCGGCCTCGTCCCTGCAGAATTAACTACACTTCTCCAGAACCTCCCTACCAATTCCCACCTCTGTACAAACTCCCCATGGGGTGAAAGGTGGAGTACAGGGAATATGGGGCAATACACAGTGGTCAGTGGGTTATAGAGTGTCAGGTGAGGGTTGTATTTTGTCTTGACACTAGGCCGCAGGGGTGAGAGAGGAGGTAAAGGCCACAGCTTACAGGCACAATCTCCTGGGGGGAGACAGAAGACAAACCCCCTGGTGATTGTGGTGCGGCTCTGGCCTGTTCTCTATCCCCTGCACCTCAAATGAAACAACCACAGCCATGACCTTCAGGGGTGCAGGGGATGGAGTTTAATACTATTGGATTCGTTAGACTACGTCGGACCAATGTAGTATCTATTTCTAAACTAACATAGTCAGCGAGGGCCGGAGTCAGGGAGTGTTTATTGAAATTTTTTATTTTTTTTATTTTGTTTCTGTGTTGTTTTTTTTCCCATTTTTTCCAGTGATAGTAATGGAGGTATCTGTCAGATGTCTCCATTACTAGTGCTCGGGCTTAGTGTCAGCCAACGGTAGTTTCTGTCTACCCCAAGGCTGACACTAACCCTGTGTCACTATTACCCCAATACCCAATGCACCAGAGTTACCAGGAAGAGCTGCGTAACCATCAGAAGCGGACCCTCTAATGTGAGGGTCTGCTTCTGGGGCGGCTGCAGGCTGGTACTCTTAGGGGCCGTTCACACGGCTTATTTCGGGCACGGATTCCAGCCGTATTGCGTGCTGTACTGCGCTCCAATACGGCTGGAATCCGTGCCAGCTATTACGGTAATCCACAGTTCTCATAGAGAACTATGGATTCCGTCTCTCCCGGCGGGATACGTGGCGTGGATAATGCATGTCTATGGGGCCGGCGAGCTGCCGCCCCCACCCCGCCCCGTACTCAAGCCGTAATTGCGGGTGAAATCCGTCCCGCAATTACGGCTTGAATAAGCCGTGTGAACCCCGCCTTAGAATGGGAAGGCAAAAGTATTGATGGACCTTCCCATTCCCATTCTTAGGTTGCAGCTGTTGGTTTTACCTTGGCTGGTTATGGAAAATAGGAGAGAACCCATGTTGTTTATTTTTTTCAAAAATCATTTATTTATTGTGAATCCTAAAGTGGGCACCCCCTGTAATCATTACAGGGGGTGCAGATTCTCACTAAATAAATTTTCAGAAAAAAAACGACATGGGGTCCCCCTTTTTTCCATAACCAGCCAAGGTAGAAACCGACAGTGGCAGCCTGATACTATCAGAATGGGAAGAACCATCGATACTGGTCTCTTCCCAATCTAAAATTACTAGCCTGCAGCTGCTTCTGAAGCAGACCTTCACATTAGAGTGTCCGCTTCTGATGGTTACCCAGCTCATCCTAGTACTCCTGGTGCATTGGGTACTGGGGTAATAGGGACAGGGACACTGGCTGACACCAAGCCTGAGCGATAGTAATGGAGAGACGTCTGTCAGATACCGCCACTACTATCACTGGAATAAAATGAAAAAAAAACACAGAAACAGAAAAAAACACTTTATTTAAATAAACACTCCCAAACACCAGCCCTCGTTAACCATTTTATTAAAGACATAGAAGCAACGCTGTCTGACGTAGTCCACCGAATCTGTCGTAGTCCAAGAGGGAAACTTATTAAAAAAAAAACAACAACAATCCTACAAATGGGGCATCACCAAGCTGTCCGGGATGCTGAATAGCCTTTTCAGTGCCTGGGAAAACTAGAAGACATCCACCATAGCAGGCATCTAGGAAAGCTGGGTGCCCTTTCTGTGGAGGGTGTTTTCACCCAGCTTTCCAGGGTGCTGAATAGCATACACAGTGCCTTGGAAAGGTGGGTCACATCCCCACAGCAGTTTGTCCAGGAAAGCTGAGTTGCACCCATCCCTCCACAGCAGACACGTAGCTTTCCTGGACAACTGCTGTGGAGGGTTCACCCACTTCCCACATGCTGGATAGGTTATTCAGCATCTTGGAAAGCTGGGTGACATGGTTCACAGCAAGCGTCATGGAAAGCTAGGTGCCTGCTGTGGGGGATGGTTGCCATTCAGCTTTTCCGGATGCTGGATAGCTCATTCAGCATGTGGAAAAGCTGGGTAGGCCTTGGGAAAAGAGGGACACAGTGTGTGGAGGGTCAAGGAGGGGTATGTGGGGAAGGGGTCAGGGAGGGGGGAGTCAAGTGGAGGGTCAGGTTGGTTCAGGAAGGAAGGGTTTGACTGAAGGTGTCAGGGAGGCAGGGGGGTGCGATTTTGGGGACAGGAAGAGAGGGAGGGCTGAGTGGGGTGTCAGGGAGGCGGAGGGGGCGATTTGGGGGACAGGGAGAGGGGGAGGGATGAGTGGGGTGTCAGGGAGGCAGGGGGGGGCGATTTTGGGGACAGGGAGCGAGGGAGGGCTGAGTGGGGTGTCAGGGAGGCAGGGGAGGGCGATTTGGGGGGCCAAGGAGAGAGGGAGGGCTAAGTGGGGTGTCAGGGAGGCGGGGGGGGGGGGGGGGTGTTTTGGGGGAAAAGGGGTACGTAGGGGGTTTTGGAGGGGGGGACGAGTGGGGCGTCAGGGGGAGGGGTGGGCGAGTGTAGTGTCAGGGGGGAGGAGAGGAAAGTGGAGTGTCAGGAGGGAGGGGGAGACAAGTGGGGGGGGGGCAAGGAGGAGGGAGTGATACCTACCTCCCTGCTGTTGCCTCTGCCCCCAAAGTCACACTGAACAGTGTAACTGAGGGGCGGGGCCAGTTTCTTGCAGCCAGTGACGTCAGGGGAGAGCGTCTCTATGACGCTTCCCCTGCATCCCTGTTCTCCAGTACTGGCCGCATGTGAGAGAGAGAGGCTCCCCAACAGGCGGCCGGTGGCTGCGGACACTGTTTGCATGTCCCGCAGACACACAAACAGTGAACTGCACAGTGGAGTCCTGGCGATTCAGGGCACATGCCCTGGATCCCCGGGACATCCCCAGAAAATCAGGATACCTCCCGACCATCTCGAGACAGCGGGACAAGGATCCTAAATCGGGATTATCCCGCCCAAATCGGGACGGTTGGGAGGTATGCATACCATGTAGTGGTAGGTATAGTAGTAGTGTGTACGGAGCATAGCATATAGTGGTAGATATAGTAGTTGTGTGAATGGAGCATACAATATATTGGTAGGTATAGTAGTACTGTGTAAAGAACAAACAATGTAGTTGTAGGTATAGTAGTAGTGTGTATGGAGCACACAATGTAGTAGTAGGCATAGTAGTTGTGTATGGACCATACCATGTGATGGTAGGTATAGTAGTAATGTGTATAGAGCACACAATGTAGTGGTAGCTATAGTAGTACTGTGTAAAGAACAAACAATGTAGTGATAGGTATAGTAGTAGTGTGTATAGAGCATACCATGTAGTGGTGGGTATAGTAGTAGTGTATAAGAAGCATATCATATAGTGGTAGGTATAGTAGTAGTGTGAATGAAGCATACAATATAGTGGTAGGTATAGTAGTACTGTGTAAATAACAAACAATGTAGTTTTAGGTATAGTAGTAATGTGTATGGAGTACTTGGAGGTGCAGGGAGGAGGGGACGAGTTGGTGGTGCAGGGAGGGAGGGGGGACGAGATGGTGGTGCAAGGAGGGAGAGGGGGACGAGTTGGTGGTGCAGGGAGGGAGGAGGAGGCTGAGTTGGTGGTGCAGGGAGGGAGGAGGAGGACGAGTTGGTGGAGCCGGGAGGGAGGGGAGACAAGTTGGTGGTGCAGGGAGGGGGGAGGGGCAAGTTGGGGGAAAGGCAGGGAGGGGGGGCCGAGTTGGGGGACAGGCAGGTAGGGGGGCTGAGTTGGGGGTGCCGGGACGGTGGGGGGCAAGTTGGGAGAAAGACAGGGATGCTTACCTCCAGGCTGCTGTCCTCCTCCTCCTCCTGCTGCCTCTGCCACCGTAGTTGCACAGGACAGTGTAACTGAAGGGCCCGGGCCAGCCCCCTGCAGCCAGTGAAGTCAGGGGAGAGTGTCTCTATGACACTTCCCCTGTACCGGCCGCCTGTGAGGGAGGGAGGCTCCCTGACAGGTGGCCGCGAACGCGCAAAGAGTGAACTGCACACCGCAGTACTGGGGATTCAGTGGTAGGCGTAAGGGCTTGTTCACATGGAGTTTTCACTCCATGTTACAAGAGCTTTGTAGATCCTTCTTGGGGACTGACACAGCGGACCCAAAGATAGATCTAACAATTAGCAGTGAGATTATCACTGCTTGCTATGATGAACACACAGCGGCGTTCACATGAAAGATCGCCGCTGCGTGTTTCAAAAGCACCCCTCGGGTCCGCCTCGCAAAGACACCGACTCGGGGTCCCCTCTGACGGATCTACAAAGCGCTTGCAACACGGAGCATACCATGTTGTGGTAAGTAAAGTAGTAGTGTGTATGAAGCACACAATGTAGTAGTAGGCATAGTAGTTGTGTATGGAGCATACAATGTAGTGGTAGGTATAGTAGTAGTGTGTATGGAGAATACCTTGTAGTGGTTAGTGTAGTAGTAGTTTGTACGCAGCACATACTGTAGTAGTAGGCGTAGTAGTTGTGTATGGAGCATAGCATATAATGGTAGGTATAGTAGTGTGAATGGAGCATGCAATATAGTGGTATGTATGGTCAGGGGCGTAACTACCAGAGGAGCAGACGTAGCAGCTGCCAAGAGGCCCGGGACCTAGAATTTACACACAGGAGCTGCCCTGTGTGCAGAGAGGCCCGGCCTCGACTTAAATATCAGCACATAGAGAGGTTTCCTTAGGCCGTGTTCACACGGTTTATTCAAGACGGATTTGCGAGCGCAATTCGGCTCGCAATTCCGTCTTGAATAAGGGGCAGGGCGGGGGCGCGGCCCGCCGGCCCCATAGACTTCCATTATCCACGGCGCGTATTGCGCCTGGATAATGTGCAGGTCACTTTCTCCCCGCCCGGCGGATTCGCCGAGCAGGAAGGAGCAACGGAATCCACCGTTCTCTATGAGAACGGTGGATTACCGTAATTACGGCGCCGGATTGGCGCCGTATTGCAGCGCAAATCCGGCGCGCAGTACGGCGCCAATCCGCGCCAAAATAAGCCGTGTGAACGGCCCTTTACACTTACTGCTCCCCCCGGGACCTCCTCTGTGTCTGCAGCTGGGATTACAGATTACATCAATGGGCGTGGCCTCACTGAGCTGAATCCTAACATCATCCCAGCTGCAGAGGAAAGCCCGCGCACAGAGAGAGAGAGGGCCCTGCAGTCACTGAAGAAGTAAGTGTAAGGAAACCTCTCTATGTGCTGATATGTGACTCGGGGCCGGGCCTCTCCGAACACAGGGCAGCTCCTCTTTGTGTATAAATCTTACAAGCCTGATAGCCCCCATACAGAGCCCCCCTGGAGCCCCAGGCCCCATAGCCCGCATACAGCCCCCCCTGGAGCCCCACAGCCCCCATACAGGCCCCTCTGGACCCCCATGCAGGCTCCCCTAGAACCCTAGCCCCTATACAAGCCTCCCTCCTGTCCAGGTCCCCAGCCTCCATACACGCCTCCCTCCTGTCCCGGCCCGCATACAGGCCTCCCTCCTGTCCAGCCCCCCATTCAGGCCTCCCGCCGGTCCAGGTCCCCCGCCTCCATACCGGCCTCCCTCCTGTCCAGACCCCCATACAGGCCTCCCTCCGGTCCAGGTCCCCAGCCTCCATACAGGCCTCCCTCCTGTCCGGGCCCCACATACAGGACCCCCTTTCAAGGACCTCCCTCTAGGGCCCCCAGCCCTACTTATAGGCCCCCCATACAGGTCCCCCCTGTCCAGAACTCCAAGCCCCTCCGTCCTAACCTTTAGCCCCCCCCATACAGGCCCTTCAGTCCACCATCCCTCACCCCTGTGCAGGACCCCCAGTCCATTCAGCCTTAGGCTATGTTCACACAGCTTATTTTGGGGCGTATTTCACCGCATATTTAACGGCGTACTGCACTTAATACTCGGCGAAATGCGCCCCATAATTACGGTAATCCATAGCTCGCATAGAGAACTATGGATTCCGCCTTGCCCCTCCTCCCTGCACGTACTATACGATCGTATTGTACGCACAGGGAGATAAGTGACATATCAATGGGGCCAGTGGGCTGCCGGCCTCCCGCATCGTGGGAGTGCGCACGTATTAGCGCAAGTCCCAAACACTCAGCGTAACTGCGGAGGGAGGCCCCATCCAAAAGTTTGCTTTGGGGCCCAGGCTTCTCTACAGTAGTTACGCCCCTGTGTGTGGTAGTAGTGTGAAGGGAGCATGCAATATAGTGGTATGTATGGTAGTAGTGTGAATGCAGCACACACTGTAGTGGTAGGCATAGTAGTTGTGTATGGAGCATAACATTGTAGTTTTAGGTATAGTAATAGTTGTGTATAGAGCATGCCATATAGTATTAGATATAGTAGTAGTGTATATGGAACATGCCATGTCTTCATAGGTATATTAGTAGTATATTAGTAGTGTGTCTGTAGCATATAATGTAGTGGGGTGTGGCAAAGTAATAAAAAAAAAAAAAAAAAAAAACACACAGTCTAAACTAACCCAAGTTTAAGTAAACATAATTTCCTCCATCTAAGCGGTGCACGGAACAGTGGGAATAAGGGTATGTTCACATGGCTTATTTAGCCGCATATTTCGGTGCGCATTTCGCCGCGTACTGCGTGTTATATGTTGCGAAATGTGTGCCGCACTTACGGTAATTCATATCCCAATCCCATATCCCAATTAGATGATAGGAAAAAGCAATGTTGTTTTGATCTAGCAATCAGAGTATAAAAAAACCAAAACTTTGTTCTCAGCGATTAAAAAAAGTAAATAAACCTCCAACTTTGCACAGGTATAAGACACATATTCAATTTAGTAATACCATGGTCTCCTTACCAACCATAACACATGTGGGTAGCCGCTTACGCATTTAGAAAATAAAATTCCTCAGACCTAGCATACGCTCTCAGTCCCTTTTCTGTTTATATCCACTTCCAGGATAAGTCAAACAAATAATGAATCTCTGGTAATTAAAACAAAAAAATTAATCCATTGTACCCTAAAAATGCCTTTAAGTAGCGGGTACGCATGCAACATGATTGTAGCATTGTTTTGCACTATCTAAGATTGGATCAGTGAGTGTCGCAATTAATTTCTTTTGAATTTGGATTACTACGGACCTTGCTGTTTATGCGGAGCACCACTGAGAGTGTGAGTATTGGCTATCCAGTATGGAAAAAATTTAAGAGATTGTCCATTTGAGTGGGACTGGTGGTGCTAATCATCTCTTTGTATTGAGTACCCTAAAAAAGAGTAACAAGTACTCTCAGACAGGGGCGTAACTTTAGTTCAAAAAGTGGGGGAGGCAATTTTTCCTCTCATCCCCTATTTTCCTTCCCCTCCCTCCCTCCTTTATTATCTTTCCCTTTCACTCCCCCCCCCCCTATCCCTTTTCTCCCCTCCTCTCTCTACAGTGAAGCGGCCCCCTCTAACCTAGCTAGGAGGTCGGAGGGAGTGCTGTGAGCTCCCCCAGCAGGTCTGGGCTTAGTCCTTATGGCAAACACTTTTGGTTCAATGTATTTTATTGCATACCATACACCAGAAATGACATCACTCACTGCACCCCAGAACTGAATTATATTTTACATGGAAGCCACAGAAATTACATTACTAACTGCACCTTAGAAATAAATGGCACATTGTACTCAAGAAATAATATAATTCATTATATTCCAAAAATGTATTATATTTCACACTAAATCCTATAAATGAATTACTTAACCCACTGTACCCCAGAGATTACATTACACCATACCCCAAAGATTACATTACACACTGTACCCCAGAGATTACCTTACACATTGTACCCCAAAGATTACATTACACACTGTACCCCAGAGATTACATTACACATTGTACCCCAGAGACTTCATAACACACTGTATCCAAGAGATTACATTACACACCATACACGAAAGATTACATTACATACCTTCCCCAGAGATTACATTACACACCATACACCAGATATTACATTACCCACTGTACCCCAGAGACTAGTTTAGACACCGTACTCCAGAGATTACATTACTAACCGTATGTTATAGGAAGGAAATAATATTATTAATGTCTTATTGATGTGATATAAAGATTTGTGTGATATGCCTCATTGACATACCTTGTATCCAAGGTATGTGTTTAGTTAGGTATCTGTGTGTGAAGACCACCATATTCCAGGATTGTCTATTTCTGTTCAGAGTGCTTGACCTTTGATCCCTGCTCTACTCTAATAGTTCAAAGCTGACTCTCCCCCCCCCCCACACCACAATACTGCTCAAAGCTAATATAACACATTATACAAGCTATTCTAAGCATCCCTCCCATGTGTGGAGGAGAACACAGATAAGTCTCTTGTAATGCTAACTATATAGTTTAGAAACCATACACTTAAATGGAGTGAAGGATAAAGAATGTTTACCATGTATGGTCCTTGTGACAAGTTAAGCGTTTTAGCTGTCTAGCATAAAAATGCTGGCTTTTGCCAGTGAGAGCTAGCTTCGGCTGGGGCATGGCGCCCAGCACCCTTTCTGTGGTCATCGGACGAGATGGATGTACTTTGAGGTACTGAGGGGCTCCCCATTTTCACAGTGCATGAACTATTCATCTACAACATCTGTAACTGCAGCTAAGTATCATTCTATTTCCTTATTTTATGTATTAAACCTTTCATTTTTTATATATTCTGCTTCATTGTAATTATTTTTTTGACTGCCAATCAATCACCCGCTTATACTGTACCCCAGAGATTACATTACACACTGGCCAACAGAGATTATATTGCACCATACCCCAGAGATTATTACATTACACACTGTACCCCAGAGACTACATTAAACAAGGTACCCCAGAAATTGTGTGTGTAGATATACATATATTGAACACAGACTCACTACACACTTAGGGTGGGTTCACAGGGCGGTCTTTCAGCACTGAGTGTGTTGTTTGCTTGTTGGAAATTTGGCGCTTGCAAACGCAGAATTACGACAAGCAAATGACCCCAACTGCCAGAGGCAGATTTCTTCCTCCTATCCCTTCAACGACACTAATTTTACATAGGGTATAATGTAAATCAGTTTCCTGCCGGATTGGGTGCTGGTTCTGAGGCAGATCCAGCACTGAATCCGCCCCAGAATCAGCATTCATATCTTCTGCATGAATGTACCCTTAAGGTATATTCACGCAGCATACAGCGTTCTGCTATATGATGGGGGTTTTAAAAGTATGCACTGGCCAGTCCGCACTTCTAAAATGCTGCGGGGCTGGCCCTATTCACTTTCATTTTCCCCGGCGCGTAAGTGCAGGGAAGACGTGACATGGCTAGACTCATGGCTGTACATTATATACACATCTCACATTACATACATCACAGTACATACCCTACTCACATGCACACACGACGCCTATCTCCCTTGTCCCCTTCTTAAGTGTCTCCTGTAGTCTGGTGTAGTTAGCATTCGGCAGGAGCTTTTCTTCTTCTCTGATGAGGGCTGATCATAGGGAAGTGGTATACAATGGGAGGGAAAAATACAGCCCCAGATACAGAGTGTGCTGGACTGTGAGCAGTGTTCTGATTGGTGAAGCAGCCCCTGCTGACTCCTGCTCTACCAATCAGCGCTGCTCTCACTATGCACTGACACTTGAGGCTGCTACATACTCTGTCCCCCCCAAAATGCACAGAAATATGGGAGGCAAAGAGTTAACTTCTTCCTCCTCTGTGCTCTGCTTTCCGCATTTACCGTATTATCATGCTTTCATATGGATTATTTTCTTATTGAAGTTGCTAAAAAGTGGGGGGAACATGCCCCACCCAGAAAAAAGTGGGAGGACCAGTCCCCTCAATCCCCCCCTAAAGTTACACCTAGGCTCTCAGATAATTGAGAGGATCTATATCACTAAGCCTCATATAAGTGACCTGATTAACACGATTACTAGAAAACTTATAAATGATTAAAATGCATCATATTTGTTTAATAGTTAGATCAATGGGGAACCTCAAACTCATGTTGAATATCCAATAGAATTTCATGCATCAAAAGAGCTCTCCTATCATCCCCTCTACTTTGAGGTCTGATGACTCTTTGTCTGACTTCACACGGTGTATTGTAGCACATACCTGTATGCGCCTCAATACGCCTGCTGTTGAAAGTAAACACTTGCCAGTGCGTACTTTCAACAGCGCTGTGCCCGGCCTCCTATTCAGCTTATCATAGCACAATTTTATAATATTTGCGGGGCATAACTCGGGCGCATTGCAGAGCAATTACGCACCAAAGTACATCCCGCAAATATGTTGTGCGAACATTCCTTTTCAATTGCAGTGAATTGGAAGCTAGAGCTATTACCACCATGCACATCCTCAAGTTGTTGTAAAACCATGGATGAATTTACACATCCCATTTTGTGACTGACAGATGGAGTCTTATGCTTATTTTCAGGATATGTCGGCAGTCCAACAAGGTAGAAGATAAATATTTCACAGCACTCACCGATTCATAAAAAAGGTTCTAATTTATTTAGCAACTTGTAAAATCCTGGCTACAAGTGAACGAGGACATGCACAGAAAGACAGCAAGGTAACAGCTGTTTGGCGTTGTCATGCTTCATCTAAGCCCCATGGGAAATTATGTCACTATGTCTTTATGTTTCCCTGCACCTGTCAATCATCATTAAAACACAAAAACAAATGTTACACAAATCTTTATTAACCCCTTACCGACATTTGCCGTACTCATACGTCAATGTCGGTTAGGGGTTCCCGCAAATTGACGTATGAGTACGTCATGGCAATCTTGCGCGCTGGCATCATGCCGCATCCCCCACTGCCGGAGTGAGCTCCGGCCACGGGGGATTAACCCCCCGATGTCGCGACATCGTGGACGCGACATCGCAGCTACGGGCAGCAGAAGTGAGCTCCTGCTGCCTGTGATCCCGGCGTAGTAACGGCGCTGAGCGCCGCTACTGATCTCCTACCAGACAGCCCGGACGCTGAATGACAGCATCCGGGTTGTCTGTTGACGTCACGATGCCCACAATGCATTGTGGGCAGCGTGACTGACAGTTGTCATGGAGACCAGTATACAGCTATAAGTTGTGTTCTGATCTCCTATTGCATGAACGATCTGACGATCGTTCATACAATTCCCCCCTGGGGAAAAGTGTAAAAAGTGTGAAAAAGTAAAAAAAAAAGTGTAAAAAAAGTAAAACACAAACACAAAAAATAAAATAAAAACACGTACAACGCCCTTTTCCCCTTAAAAAATGTACCCATATTTGGTATCGCCACGTGCGTAGCAACCCACCCTATAAATCTGTCATGTTAATTAACTAGTACGGTGAACGCCGTAACAAAAAACAGTCACAGAATTGCGATTTTTGTTCATCCCGCAGCACATAAAATGGAGTAAAAAGTCATCAAAAACTCATATCAACATCAAAGTGATGCCAATTAAAACGTCAGTTCATCCCGCAAAAAAAAGTCCTTACACAGCTCTGTATACGGAAAAATTAAAAAGTTCTGGCTATTAGAATATAGAGATGCATAAATATTGTTTTACACAATAGAAACACTTTTTTTTCAAAAAAATTGTGCTTTCAAATAAAAAAAACTACATAAATTAGGTATCACCATAATCGTCTTAACCCACAGAGTAAAACTAACTTGTCACGGATACTTTATGGTGAACGCTATTAAAAATAAAAATAAAAAACACTGCTAGGATTGCAGTATTTTGTACAAAATGCCTCACAAAAACCTTAATAAAAAGTGATCAAAGCATCACATGCACTCCGTAATGGTACTAATAAAAACATCAACTCATCTCGTAAAAAACAAGCCCACAAGCAGCTCTGTATGCAAAAAATTAAGAAAGCTATGGCTGTCAGAATAGGACAACATAAAAACGCAACTTTTTATAAAACTCGCTTCTATTGTGTAAAAGTAATAAAACATAAAAAACTATATAAAATTTATATCATTGTAATTGTACCGCCCCCCATAGTAAAGTTATCCCATCATTTATCCCGTATGGTGAATACTGTAAAAATGAAGCCCAAAAACAATGGCGGAACTGCGTTTCCCCTCCCCCCCCATTTCCATGGCCCAATGCTAAAAAAAAACTACGGAACACCTGTGCGCCCAAAATGCAAAATACACCCTTAGATGAGATCCCTGAGGGGTGTTGAATCCAAAATGGGGCAACTTCTGGAAGATTTAACCTGTTCTAGTACTTTGGGGGCTTTGCAGATGCGACAGGGCCCCACCAATATCTGTGCTGCAAAAGCCAGATAACACTCCCTCCCTTATACACCCAGCCATGCGCCCAAACAGCAGTGTACACCCACATGGAGGGTATTGCCGAACTTAGAAGAAATTGCGTAACACAATTTTGGGGCTTTATTTCCAAGATTCCTTGTAAAAATTAAACATTTTCAGCTAAAATTGCAGATTATTGGAAAAAAAATATTTTTTTTATTTTCAGAGCTGAACGTTAAAAAAATTTGTGAAACACCTGTGGGGTCAATATACTCACTGCATCTCTGGATATATTCCGTAAGGGGTGTAGTTTCCAATATGGGGTCTTTTTAGGGGTATTTATTAAGTTTTGGAACCTTAGGGTGTCCGCAAACCTGAAATGGCCCCTAAATAAAATCGTAATGAAAATGAGACCCCAGAGTCCAGTAGGTGCTCCTCCTATTCTGGGGCTTGTGGTTGAGCCAAATAATGCACTAGGGCCACATATGGGATATCTCTGAAAACGGCAGAATCTGGGGAATCAATATTAAGTTGCATTTCCCTGATCACATTTACCGTATTCTTGTCAATAATGTATAAATATTGAAAATCTGCAAAAAAAGTGAAATTTTGAAATTTCACTTCCACTTTGCTTTAATTCCTGTGAAACACCTAATGGGTTAATAAACTTCCTAAATGCGGTTTTGAATACTTTAAGGGGTGTAGTTTCTTAGATGAGGTCATTTATGGGGGTATCTAACATACAGGTCAATCAAAGTCACGTTAGAACTGGACTGGTCCCTAAAAAATGTATATTGCAAATTTTCTTGAAAATTTGAAAATTACTACTAAATTTCTAAGCCCCCTAATGTCGTAAAAAAAAAAAAAAGACATTTAAAAAAAATGATGCCAAACTACAGCAGACATATGGTAGATGCTAGTTATAAACTATTTTGAGTGGAATAACTATCTGTCTTACATGCAGAAATTTTTGAAGTTTGAAATTGGTAAATTTTTCAAATTTTTCACGATACTTTGATATTTTTCACAAATAAACAAGCATTTTTTGGACCAAAATGTCTTACTATCTTAAAGCACAATGTGTCACGAGAAAACAGTCTCTGAATCACATGGATAGGTTAAAGTGTCAAAAAGTTATTCTCACATAAAGTGACACATGACAGATTTCAAAAATGGGGCTCTGTCAGAGAGGCCAAAACTGGCTCCGGCGGTAAGGGGTTAAAAGATTAACAGATCATTATGATCATTTAACCCCAGTGTTCCCAATGCCTCTGTTCGGATGATCCAATGAGCTTCACACTGCAACAATCTCGTGGGTCTCTCAGTCCCATTCAAAGGGGTGAAAATATGTTGCAAGCTGGCAGATCTAGTACCTGAGATATAATTTCCATATGCGTCCTGCATATCTGCTATAAACCGCGGGCTCCTTTTCTTTTTTTAGGAAATATAGATGTTCTCTAATGAATTTGAATGACAGTTTTCCAACAGTATCCACATTGGCACCAAATGGCATAAACAACAAAATGAGACCTACATGTCATAAACTGCCTCACTGTATACTCAACTCCACCCATTTTTATCATGCAATTCTCATCCATAAATTTACAATGGGAACAGGTAACACATTAGTGATTCCCTTGGGGAATAGCTCTTTCCAACCAGTTATTTTGTAATATCTTAGAGAAGAATTGGGTAAGGGACGTTTAGGTAAAATATAGAATAATTGGTGTGTTATGTGTATTTTCAGTTTGTTGGTAGCACAACTCACATACTGTACATTGCATTCGTACACATGGCAACTTAAACCACAAAAATGGTATTACAATTGATAAAACTGGCAATTTTAATCTGCTTGCCATTCACACTGCTAGTAGTATAATGTTGTACCGTGTTAGCCATAGAAAGTAGTAGAATAGTGAAGAAATATCTTATCCTATATCTACAGTGAATGGGAACTTCAATGGGGTCCAGATGTGCGCCCCAGTATGCAAACCTCTTTATGGCTGAACTGGAAGGAGCGTATCTATCCACCTACACCACCAAACCCATGAAGTACCTCCGTTACATCGATGATATCATTGTCATCTGGACTGCGGGCGAGGAGGCCCTAATTCAATTCCATAATGACTTCAATAACTTCCACCCCACCATCAACCTTAAACATACCTATTCAGAGAGCAAAATCCACTTTCTGGATACTACAATACACATCAAAGACCACCGGCTACTCACATCAGTGTACCACAAACCCACAGACAGAACGGCCTACCTCAGAAATGACAGCTTCCACCCCAAGCACACAAAACAATCCATTATATACAGCCAGGCTATACGATACAATCGTATTTGTTCCGACAAGACAGACCTGGACAAACACCTCCTGGATCTGAGGACAAAATATCTCCAATTGGGATACAGGCCAAAAGTGACGGACAATCAAATCAGCAAAGCGGCCGCCACCAACAGAGACTGTCTGCTCACATACAAAGAGACCCAGAAGGAAGAACGAGTGCCCCTAGTTGTAACCTACAACCCACAGCTGGAGATCCTACGAAAGATTGCCAAGGAACTTCAACCTGTGCTAGACAACAGACTCAAAGACATATTCCCAGTCCCCCCTCTCCTTTCCTTTCGGCAACCACCAAACCTGCGGCGTATTATTGTCCGGAGCGCCCTGAAGGCCCCAACAGAAAATGGCACCTCACCCTGCCTGCAGAACAGTTGCAAAACCTGCAGTCACATCCACACCGCTGACAGTGTACCTGTCCCACAATCCTAACAGGTTCACAGAATTAGGGGGACATTTTCCTGCAGGTCAAGCAATGTGGTGTATCTGATTATGTGTGCTCAATGTCCGACCACAGGCCTCTATGTGGGGGAAACAGGACAGAGACTCAGCCAGCGCATGAACTCACACAGATTCACTATTAATAACAGCAGAACTGATCTTCCAGTGGCACAACACTTCTCCAGAGATGACCATTCTATTGAAGATCTGAAAATTATGGTTTTAATGGGACACTTTAAGACGCAGAGAGAGAGAAAGGAATGGGAATTTAAATTAATGCAAAAATTTCAGACTCTACAAAATGGGCTAAATATTCATGCCAGCTTTATGTCAAACTATGTGTGAACTGTGATGGCCACAAATTACATCTGATGGCTACAGATAAGACACAGAATTACTGACCCTCCGTCACCCTCACAAGTTTCCAGATAGTTGATGTCTTGACCTGCCGTAAATAACTTCTCTGCTTATATTGCATTTTGTTATTTTTAAGAATTCTGGGACCCTTTGAAAGTCCAGGTCTTTTGTGTATAAAAAGTCTTTGAATTTTCAATTTCTTGTATAACAACCTGTCTGAAGAAGGGAGCTAGTTCTCTCGAAAGCTCACCATCAAATATACTCAGTTAGCCTGAAAAAGGTATCGCCTGATTTCTTCACTATTCTATGCCATTCACACAAGATACAACTGTACCAGTTTTTTTCGCAGAATTGCAAGCGGAACATACTGGAAGACCACAGCGTAAGAAACCTTTACATGTCAGTTAAGTCGCCCGACTCTTGATATGGCTGGAGAAGGAACTTGGGGAGAGTAATCTCCCTAAAGTCGTTGTCTTTCTAATAACATACCTTACAGATTGTAAGCCTTCGCGGGCAGGGTTCTCTTTCCCTCTGTACCAGTTGTTAGTCACATATTGTCATTATTGTACTTCTTTGACCTATGTTATGTGTGTAACCCCCTTGAATGTACAGTGCCCTGGAATCAATGGCGCTCTAAAATAAATAATAATAATAATAACTGAGGTTTTCAAAACCTCCCTAACATTCGGATCCAAGCCCAAAACAATAAAAAAACAAGATATATTGTCATTGGACCTCATAGGAATCAAATTGTCTGGTTGTGTGCTTACCATTAAATTACTTCTAGGTGTATTTTTCCCTTTATGCAAGGCAAGGCTTTATCCAAAGTCCACTTAGGATAATATCTTGTTTTTAACCACATCAAATACATCAATGTGTGTCTGTCAAAAACCTCAGAATGTGAACTAATCTGCCTAACCCAATTAATTCCCCATTTGGAACATTATGGATTACATGAGGCAGACGACACAAAGTAGCCAGCAAGATAGAGTTAACAGCAGTCTTTTTCCTGTACAGACTGACATCAACCCTAATATCCAATCCCTGTAACGTAACATCCAGAGAATCAATGGAATAAGAACTGGAAACACAGGTGAAACGAGGTCCCTCATGGGTCTTATATAAGACAAGACATTTCTCATTTTTATTAATGTATATAGGTGCCTTTGAATTATTTTCTAGTGTTATTGTTAAGGATGTCAACTATATGAGGCAGTTCTTAGTGATATAGATTCTATTAATTGTATGTAAGTACCTGTAACTCTTTTGTAGGGTACCATGGGTTAAATTTTCGGTTTTAAGTTACTAGAAATTCATTATTGGTGTGACATCCTGGGAGTGGATATAAACAGGAAAGAGACTGGGAGTGTATGCTAGGTCTAAGGAATTTTGTTTCCCGAAGCGCATAAGCGACTCCCCATGTGTTGTGGTTAGTAAGGAGACCATGGTATCACTGGATTGAATATGGTGTCTTATACGTATGTAGAGTTGGTTGAGTTGGTTATTTATTTACTTTTTTAATCACCGAGAATAAATCAATACAACGTTGCATTTTCCATACAACGTAGTGGTAGACGTAGTAGTTGTATATGGAGCATAATGTGTATACCTCCTAGCCGTCCCAATTTGGGCGGGACAGTCCTGAATTGGGAGAAATGTCCAACTGCCCAGGAACGAATGGGAGAAGTCCCTATTTTTCGTGATGTTCCGGGGTTCCAGGGCACATGCCCTAAATCCCTGGGACTGCACCATTCACTACACTGTTCGCGCCTCAGTGGGATGCACGAAAACTGGGTGAGGCCTCACTGACCAGCTGTCACATATTCTCACCAGCAAGAGGCTGTCAGTGGACTCTCCCTGCCCCTAGATTATTCAGCTCAGCTATGGTGGTGGCAGCAAAGGAAGGTAAGTGACCTCTCTGTCCCTCCAACCTGCAACCAGAAAAGCTGGGCGCCTGCTGTGGGGGACATCACCTGGGTAAACAGCATTCGTGAAAGCTGGTTAATGCCCCATCTGTAATTTCTAAGGTTTTTTTTAAAATTTTTTTACACAGGTTTCCCATTTGATGGATTCTCTGGACTACATGTCTATTGCATCTACTTCTTTAATAAAATGGTCAACAAGTGCTGGTGACTGTTTTTCTTATTAAAATATATAGTTTTTTTCTGTTTCTCTGGTTTTTTCTTTCATTTTATTCCAGTGTTAGTAATAGAGGCGTCCAACAGATGCCTCTCCATTACTCTCACTGGGGCCTGGTCTCAGCTAGCAATGTTTTTTTTGTCAGCACAATGCTGACACTAACCCTCTGTCATTATTACCTCAGTATCCAATGCACCAGTGGTACTGGGAAGACCCAGGTTACTGTCACAAAGCTGACCATCTAATATGATGGTCTGCTTCTGGGACAGCTGCAGGCTGGTATTTTTATGCTGGGAAGGGGCCAATATTCATGGACCTTTCCATCCTAATAATATAAGGCTGCAGCTGTCGGTTTTACTTTGGCTGGTTACGAAAAAATCGGGGGTCCCCATGTCATTTAAAAAAAAAAAAATAATATTTTTAGTAAGGGATAAAAACAAAATTATATGGGGTCCCACCATTTTTAACCAGCCGAGGTAAAACCGACAGCTGCAGGCTGATACTATTAAGATGGAAAGGTCGATGAATATTGGTCCTTTCCTACCGTTAAAGAGAACCTGTCACATAGTTTATGTCCCCCTTGCTGAGGACAGCACAAGCTAGTGACAGACATACTGTTTCTATCGCTGTCTCCCTTATTCAGTAAGGTGCAGTAGTTTTCGAGTATTTAATGCTCAAATCTGCAGTTTTCAGCCAGAAAAGTGTCATGAAAAGAGTCTGTTTTTTTCATATGCCGCCCACCTAAGACTAGCCCCACCTATCTCAACTGATAAACCTATTACTTTGAATAGGTAGAAACAAGTGAGTGAATAATTGCCAGATGGATGGGGCTAGCCTTTGGTGGGCAGGCCTAACACCTGTTCATGAATAAGATTTGTGCATTAAATGCTCTACAACTACAGCATCTTACAGAATAAGGGACACAGCGCTGGAAACAGCATGTCTGACACTAGCTTTTGCTGTCCTCAGCAAGTGGGGCATAACCTATGTGACAGTTTCCCTTTAAAATACCAGCCCGCAGTCGTCCCAGAAGCGGACCATCACATCGGGTGGTCTGCCTTCTGACGGTAATCTGGCTTTTCCTAGCACCCCTAGTGCTTTGGGTATTGGAGTAGTATTGACAGGGGGTTAGTGTCAGCCTTGTGGTAACAAAAAACACTGATGGCTCACAACCAAGCTCCAGCGATAGTAATGGAGAGGCATCTGTCCGATCCTTCATTACTCACACTGTAATAAAATGATGGGAAAAAAAACAGAAACAAAAGAAAAACAATTTATTTAAATAAACACTCCTAACACCAGCCCTAGTTGACCATTTTTGTTTAGAAACAGATGCAATGCTTGTCCGATGTGGTCCAACAAATCCGATAGTATTAACCCCTTACCACCGGAGCTAGTTTTGGCCTTCCTGACAGAGCCCTGGTTTTAAAATCTGACATGTGTCACTTTATATGAGAATAACTTTTTGACACTTTTACCCATCCAAGTGATTCAGTGGTTGTTTTCTCGTGACACATTGTGCTTTAAGTGAGTAATATATTTGGGTCCAAAAAGTCCTTGTTTATTTGTGAAAAATATAAAAATATCATGAAAATTTGCAAAAATTAGCAATTTTCAAAGTTCAAAAATTTCTGCGTGTGGCACTAGCAGATGCAATCTTTGTAAATATATGATTAAGAGCAATGATTTTACATCATTTTCAACTGGCAATACATATTCAATCTCAACTTTTCTTAATTGTCACAGCAACCATGTGATTTATATGATTTGGTGCGAGCATTGCAAATTACAATACATTGGGTGTACAACCAGAAGCCTACACATAAGAATAAGAGAGCACATTTACGATATTAAGAATGTAAATTCACATAATCTGTCAGGTGCCTCCAAACATTTTAAAGAGATACATACTAGTAGCTTGGAACATTTTAGAGTGAGAGCCATTGAAAGAGTTAATTAACCAATACGCGGTGGTGATTGGAGGAAATGTCTTACTAACCGTGAAGCTTACTGGATTCTCACTCTAGATACTAGGTATCCACGTGGGCTTAATTATAAATCGGATCTTTTATATTTCTATTGATCTGTTTTTTCTTCCTCTTTTGTAATTTAATTTTAAATTTATATTTGTTATCATTTTTTGTCATGATAGATATATACTTCACCTTGGACATATACTTTTTTTCCTTCAGTGAGAGTTAAGATAGGGTTAACACACAGATGTCCCCTCTGATTGGTGTGAGCAGGAGTTTATATTGAAGTGGTTTTGCGCTATGTGTTTGTTACGACTAAGAGCCATGTAATGAGCTCGAAACGCGCAAATTTCCCAGCATTTTTGTGATTTTACACTTTGTTTTAATCTTTTTTCTTCAATAAAAGTGCGTTTTATACGTTAATCAAACAACCGGAGCACGAGTGCTGGAATCATTTTCTCTCATTACAAGACAGATAGTTAATCCACTCAAAATAGTTTATAACTAGCATCTACCATATGTCTACTGTAGGTTGGCATAATTTTTAGTGTTGAGCGATTACGTTGGCTATCGACATCGATCGATAGTCGGCCACCATCGATAAGGTTTTCGATAGTCGATCATCTCCGATGACCATTAAAGTCTATGGGAGAGCAACAACACCTTCATTCTTACACCCAAACAGGGCTGGAGAAGCTGGAATTAACAGCCACAACAGTCAAATGGATACCTGCTACATCTTAGGCACAACACTTAGGCTATAAAAGCCACAGAAAAAAAGTCACACACCATTCACTATCCCTGTCTTGTACCACAGCAACCCTTAAACCTGCATCACCCACAAATTAAAAGTGCCAAA
>JAODAL010044511.1:0-32817 GCA_025379985.1 Phyllomedusa bahiana | reverse complement strand
GGGGACTTCAGGTGCTATGATTTTACAGGAGAATTCCCCGGCGTGCACCGTGCGCCCAGAGAAAGAAGTGACAGGGAGAAAGGGAGGGTGAATGGGGGCTGGGCCAAGGTGCTTAGAAGTACACACTGGCCAGCGCATACTTCTGATAACAGCAGGCGTATAGCGGCACGCACAGTATGCGCTACTATATACGGTGTGAGCCCGGCCTTATGTGTAACGGTTTTATTTATTTTATTTTATTTGTAAAAACAAAATTGGGGTGTTTGGAACTTTTCATTTTTTATTACTTTTATATGTTTAAAACTTTTCTTTTTGTACCTGTAATTCCCATAGGGTATTTGACCACTAGGGGGCACAAACACTTAAACACCGTCCTGCATGATATATATGTAATACAGAAGGGTGTACCAAGATGGCGCTCTTATTACTTCCTGCCTAAGAAAAAAAATAATGGGAGCAGTAACATGGCAGCTTCAGAAGCTTTCATTAGGCTTCTGGCGGCCAAAGCACCCATGGTGATCTTGTTGCGGGAATGCTCCACACCATTCATCAATTATTTAGCCGCCACAGCCAAAATTGCCCAAATAGGTATCTTGGACCTTAACTACCTACCTACCTCAAGACAAATCAATAGCAAAGTGAAGGAAGCTCACCCTTAATGCGGTAGTTGTTACACCTGATCTCCTCTCGTTTCCTTAGATCTTTCCTTGTTGAACATAATCTCTGGTCCCCGACCTTGGGATCTCAAACAAATCCAAATATAGCGCTGTGGAATATGGAAAGTGATATCTTTATTCGATCATCAAAGTACAGAGGGTAAAAACCTACCTCCCTGGGGCTTTTGACTGCCTACCTACCTTCCTGGAGCCATGCCTAGTTACCTACCTGGGGCCTTACTTACATATCTACCTACCTGGGGTCTTAGAAGACTAACTGCTATGATACAATACATGGAAACCTCTAAAGAAGCATTTATGCTATCTATCATACATGAAAAAACTTTGAGATTCTTAGTTCACATGTTTTTGATCAAAAAATGCTTAAGCCACCCCCGGCTTACAACGTGATCTCAGGTCGGGTGGTCCTACGCGATCGTTACCTCTCAATAGAGCCACATTCAGGGCTCTCACTGGGTCAACCGACCTCCATTATCCAGAGAGCAAGAAATAAAAAAAACACCAACCTTGCAAGCTGCACTCATATAACAGCCTGTGAAAGTGGGCGGGCTGTAAGAAACCAAAATGGAGGCATTCCTTCCTCCCTATATAGATTAAAAGCAATATATGCCTAATACAACATATAGTTCTGCACAAAAAAACACTTCTGAAAAACACAATGTGAACCTGGGTGCCACTGGCAGGGTTGCGGCATATGTATATATACACGCATACCATTACCAGTGGCACACCACTGCAAAAAGGGCAATACAATACATGGAAATCCCTAAAGAAGCATTTATGATATCTATCATACATGAAAAAACTTTGAGATTCTTAGTTCACACGTTTTTGATCGAAAAATGAGAAAACTACAAGAAGAAGAAGTAAAAGGAAATCCTCTTCTTTGAAAAAAATCTGGTGGAAAAATCCAAAAAATGCTGGTGTATCGAAGTCTGGATCAAAACCCTCAACTCCCAACTTCAGGAGGCTGCATGAAGCCCATTTCAAAAAGATGGAATCAATAGACAAATTTTTGGAGAGAAAGCAGAAGCGTCTCGAAGCCATCACCAGCTCCATCCAGGAAGTCAAGCTGCTAACGAAGACCTCTGAGCGGCTTTCACAGAAGAAGACACCGGGCAGCAATACTAAGAAATCCTTGCAAAACAGATCATCTCTGCTGAGTCCATTACCACAGATTGGTAACCTTTTTTCTTTTTTTAGACATTGAATTTTTATTAAGAGTTTACAATTACAAAAAGTAACTTACAAAATCAAAATATAACATGGGTGAAACAGTAACGAGCCATGTACAGTCAATGCATTAAATCCAGGACAACAGACATAAGGCTACAAATCCAGGCAGGTACGTTGATATCTCAAGTCATTGGATCATTCCTAAAAAGGGAGTTAAAAGGCACTTCAAAAATAATATAAGAGATTTACTTAGAGGCGAGGTTCCTTTAGGTAACGTAATTTGAAGTAGACCAAATATGCCATTTCTGCTTTTGCTTCAAAATTAAAGGGGAGGGATAGCAAGACTTATCTCACTATGATACTGAGTATTAATCCTACTCAAAACTTCTGCAAACCCTGGAGCAGATGTTGCCTTCCAATGGTATGCAATGGTAGATTGGTGCAATAAAGAATATGCTGACCTTTTTTGGTGAAATGAGGAATATCACACATGCCAATGTTTTAACAGTGCAAGTTCCTGTGTGAGAGAATAAGGGGGAGAAAAGATATTGGATTTAGACCTTCTGTTGCAGCCCACAAGCCTGTGATAACAGGGCAAAGCCCCACTATGTGATAGGGAGCAGCTGCACCGCAAAATTTCTCCAAGCACATCTTAGAGGACCTGGGGAAAATTATGAGCTTTTTCGGACCGGAGTAAGGTACCAACGAAGATGTATCTTCCTTGAAAGGGTGGTAACCTTTTTTCAGCAAAACCCCCAGCAAATCAGAGATCATCAAGCAAAAGGAGTATTCTGGTTGACAAATCTGGTGTAAAACCGTCAACACTTTCATCATCCAAAATGAATGTGAGATTTTCTGGAGCCACAAAGGACAATGAACATAAATACTCTTTGGTGAAGACACCTGCCAGGAAATGTTCTACTTTTGTGCCCAGTGCTAAGAGTGAACCATGGAAAAGCTTACCTCTGGATAAGATAGAAGCCGCCCTGGCTACTGAAGACGCAGACATTACAGCAGCTACTACACCTTGCAAATTTACTGCTCAAAATATGACAACTCCAAATACAAATAAAAAGATTAAATTTGACCTCCAGGCAAGCTTGGCCCGTCCACTTGGTTATCAACCCCACAGAGGCAAGCTGAAGCCTTGGGGAGACGATAAAGAAAACAACACTGCAGTACAAAGCAAGTTATCTGTGTTAAAGGATACCTACAAGCAGCCTACCCTTACAACCAGGGAGGAGCGCCGTAAACAGCATCAGAAGGACCAGAAGAGTAAGAGAGACCGAACACTTGGTTCACAGAGAGGAGTTCCCGTCCCTTAGAGATGGAAAATGTGTCCTTTTAGTGGCTGATTTTCTCAATTGTCAAATTCTGATTTTGTAAAATGAGCAGAAGGGAATTTTTATCTGTATTTTAATATTGCTTAAAGGGGTTGTCTCACTACGAAGATTATAGTTGAAAATGTGTGGACCAAAAATCTAAGGATGTACGTCCTTGGTTACTATTGGCAAAGTGCTACGGTTTTACAGAATGGGCTGGTTTACATGTGCTTAGCAACGGTGTTTGTTTACTGGTCAGGGAAGCAGTCTGTCCTGCCCAGGTCGTGTACATGCAAAGGAAAGGCAGTGAAGAGGAGGGGCAGGGATGTGTGTATTGGCAGGCATGGAGGAGAAGCAGTGAGAGGACATGCAGGGGGGTTGTGTGTATTGCCAGCGACATGCAGGGACAAGAGGCAGTGAAGAGCGGGGGAGGGTGTATTGGCAGCCACAGGGATGTGTATATAGGCAGCCACAGGGATGGAGGCGCGGCAGTGAAGAGGATACAATACACACAACCCCCCTGCATGTTCTTCTCCTGCTTCTCCTCCTTGCCTGCCAATCAACATCCCTAACCTCTCTTCACTGCCTTTCCTTTTCATGTGACGACCTGGAGGACAGAATGCTCCCTCTCCTACACTGCCAAACAGGAGAGGGATCGCCTCCTGTATCTTATAGGAACTAGCTGCTATGATGTCTCCATACACTGCACAACAGGAGAGGGATCCTGCCCCCCATATTTATAGGAACTAGGCTATGATATTTCCCATACAGCACACCAGGAGAGAGACTGCTCCGTATTCTATAGGAGACTGCTGTATATGTTCCCATACACTGCAACACGAGGAGATCTGCCCACTATTATGTAGAGACTAGTTGCTATGATTTCCCATACACTGCAACCGGAGAGGAGATCCTGCTATCTATCTCTATGGAGTCTAGCTGCTATGATGTCTCCATCAGCAAACAGGAGAGGAGATCTGCCCTTATCTCTATGAACTAGCTGTATGATGTCTCCCATACACTGCACAACAGGAGAGGAGCCCGCTCCTATATCCATAGGAACAAACTGCTATGTGTCTCCATACACGCACCACAGGAGAGGGATCCTGTACTCTATTCTTGGGATCTAGCTGCTATGATGTTCCTTACACGCCAAACAGGAGAGGAGATCCTGCCCCTATATCCTATGGATGTGCTTGATGTTCCATACACTGCACACACAGGAGAGGAGATCTGTTACATCTATCTCATGGGAGTCTAGCTGCTATGATGTCTCCCATTTCACTGCCAACACACAGGAGATTCTGCCCCCTATATCTCTATAGGAGACTAGCTGCTATGATGTCTCCCATACACTGCACACACCGGAGAGGAGATCCTGCTACTCTATCTCTATGGGAGTCTAGCTGCTATGATGTCTCCCATACACTGCACAAACAGGAGAGGAGATCCTGCCTCCTATATCTCTATAGGAGACTCGCTGCTATGATGTCTCCCATACACTGTACACACAGGAGAGGAGATCCTGCCTCCTATATCTCTATAGGAGACTAGCTGCTATGATGTCTCCCATACACTGCACACACAGGAGAGGAGATCCTGCCCCCTATATCTCTATAGGAGACTAGCTGCTATGATGTCTCCCATACACTGCACACACAGGAGAGGAGATCCTGCCTCCTGTATCTCTATAGGAGACTAGCTGCTATGATGTCTCCCATACACTGCACACACAGAGGAGATCCTGCCCACTATTATCTCTATGGAGATCTTAGTGCTAGGATGTCTCCCATACACTGTACATACAGGAGAGGAAGTCCTGCCCCTATATCTCTATTGGAGTCTAGCTGATATGATGTCTCCCATACACCGCACCCACAGGAGAGGAGATCCTGCCCCTATATCTCTATAGGAGACTAGCTGCTATGATGTCTCCCATACACCGCACAAACAGGAGAGGAGCTCCTGCCTCCTACTCTATGGAAATCTCTCATACTGAGGAGTTTCTAGGAGCTGCTATGATGTCTCCCATACACTGCACAAACAGGAGAGGAGATCCTGCCCCCTATATCTCTATAGGAGACTGGCTGCTATGATGTCTCCCATACACTGCACACACAGGAGAGGAGATCCTGTTACTCTATCTCTATGGGAGTCTAGCTGCTATGATGTCTCCCATACACTGCACACACAGGAGATTCTGCCCCCCTATATCTCTATAGGAGACTAGCTGCTATGATGTCTCCCATACACTGCACACACAGGAGAGGAGATCCTGCTACTCTATCTCTATGGGAGTCTCGCTGCTATGATGTCTCCCATACACTGCACAAACAGGAGAGGAGATCCTGCCCTTCTATATCTCTATAGGAGTCTAGCTGCTATGATGTCTCCCATAAACACTGCCACACATCAAGAGAGGAGATATCCTCGCCCCAAACTATTATCTTATAGGAGACTAGCTGCTATGATGTCTTCCATACACTGCACACACAAGAGAGGAGATCCTGCTTCCTATATCTCTATACCAGCATTTAGGGTATAACAACAGAGCAGTACTGAGCAGTGTAGCTGTGACTTCAGCACTAGGGGAAGATATAACTTAACAGAGCTTTCAGCAGCGTCTCACTATGTAGCGCCCCCCGTCCCTCTCCATACACTGCTATGCGCAGCTGATACTGAACCTGATTCTTATATTAGCTCATTGTTCCCAATGGAATTTAGTTTTCTCTGACTAATTTATGGATTTAGGAGGTATTTTTCTCTAATATCAAATAATGCAAAGTTTCTTCTATTTGCTTGCACTGATGATGGATGCAAAGTTTGTTAAATTGTTAGGGGCCATTTAAACTAAATACGATAGTCAGAAAAAAAAAACAACTACGACTTGTCCCTGCTGGATAATGAGCCGGTGGAAGGCAGGGAACACATATTATATCTATTATATATTTTTTTGTTTTTTTAGACTGTGTAAAGAACAAGACATAAGATCACTACTAACTGTGGATTGTAAACTAAAGGTATAATTCTTCTAAGTAGCCGTGTGCTTTATTTCCGAGGCTGTGAGTGGAATTTGCATATGACAAAGCTTTTGACTGGCATCCTTATATTTCTTCTGTGCCTCAAGATGCTAAAAAGATGTTTACCCGAGAGGATTAGAGTCGGCACCAATGTATTATTTTAATTGGATGTATGTTAAGATTTATTAGTGTCCTACTATAAAATCCACTCTGTTGTATTTCTCCGCACTTCATTCTCACATCAAATCCCCCGCGCGTCATAATCAAAACCTATTTAATCCAAAATTACATTAAGAAAAAAAATAAGGTTTTATTTACTTGTCTGGCGGCTCCGCCGACACTAAATTACAGGAAGAGATGGAAGTCAGGATTTACATAAAACGAGGAGCAGAATATTTGACAAATACCCTCTTATATTTATAACGTATTCCCCGCTCCCCGGCGCCTTCATCCCCGACCGTGGTATATATCTCCTCATTAATGGGATGGCACCATTGTAGCCACGAGCTTCTCTTCTCATCAGAAATTTCCTGAGTGACACTCGTGCGGGAGCAGAAGAAAACGCTCATAAAGACAGATGGACGTTTCGTGAGACTTTGCCTGAAGCTACGTGAAGAGTCAGCAGCGTCATCTGAATAGGAGCAGGTCCAGATGGACCCGGCACGGAAATCATATTGATGTGAGATGAAGAAAGACAACGCGCCGGGATCTCCTCTAATTGCTGATTTGCAGTTATTTTTTTTCTGTTGAAATCACATCTGAAATATTGATTAAATATTCAGTGTTTTCTTAATGTTCCGCTACAATGTTGCAGATTCTTTCTTCCTTTTTAATAAGCAGCCACTTTGTATCTTTTTTTTCCCTTTGGTTTAGCGGCTTTGTAAATAAAGGCTGTAGGGAAGTAATAGGGTATGTTCACACGGGGTAATTTCGGCGCGCTTTTCGTGTCGTATTTGCGCTCTAATACGGGCGAGATGTGCGCCGAAATTATGGTCATCCATAGCTCTCATAGAGAACTATGGATTACGTCTCCTCTCCCCGCTCGTACAGTACAATCGTATTGTACGTGCGGGCACATAAGTGACATGTCAATTACTTGCGGCGAATACACGCTGCGAATAATGAATGTCAATGAGGCCGGCGGTTAGCGGGAGTACGCGCCTATCAGTGCGAGCTCCCGAAAGACACGATGTACTGCGGCGCAGTACATCGCGTGAACATAGCCTTACTCAAATTAGACCCAGAACCCATCCTGATTTACAGACAGGACATACAGTGGGTACGGAAAGTATTCAGACCCCTTAAAATTTTTCACTCTGTCTGTCTTTTCACTCTTTGTTTCATTGCAGCCATTTGGTAAGATCCAAAAAGTTCATTTGTTTCGCTCATTAATGTACACTCTGCCCACCCCCCCCCCATCTTGAAAGAAAAAAAACTGAAATTTGTGATATTTCTGTTTTTCTTGTGTAATAGATTTGTAAAAATATCTACATTTCTGGGATTTTTTTTCAAGATAGGGGGGTGCAGAGTGTACATTAAAGGGGTTGTCTCATCTCAAAGTTTCATAGGATGCATGAATGAAATAATACTGCTTGGCCCTGTCACTTCCTGGTCAAACTGTCTGTAATTAGCATATGAGCTCCTTGTATTCAGACTTCTCTGTTTATCAGTCTAGATTAAATAAATTACCTTCTCTGAGGTCCAGAGAAGCTTCTGAGCTAATGTAAACAGTAAAGTAATTAGTCTTTTGTCTGAAAGATCAGATAACACACAAGCTCTCACACTGCTGGCCACAACCTGTGTGATGACATCACTCCCTGCTATCAGATAGAATAAACAGCAGGGGAGAGGAAGTACACAGGTCGGTCACTTGGGGAACCAGAGACAGCACAGAAGGTGATAAAATCACTTGTAGCTCCTTAACAAAAAAAGATGAACAAAGCAATGTATTTGGAAAACGTCTTCATTTAGTGTTCCCTACATTTTGAAAGCCATTCTTTGTAGCGAGACGACCCCTTTAATGAGCAAAAAAATAAACTTTTTGGATCTTACCAAATGGCTGCAATGGAAGAAAGACTGAAAAGTTTAAAGGGGTCTGAATACTTTCCATACCCACTGTATGTGTCGCTCATGGGGACCTCTCTGCTGTTGTGGGAATACCGAGGTAGATTTACTATTGAGGTTGTGCCAGAAAAGTGTTGTAAAAATGCACCAAAAAGTAGTCGCAAGGGGTCACAGGCACTTTTATTATGTGCTTTAGACACTTTTTGCGAGAAGGGTGTGGTTTGTCTGGAGGTGGGGGCATGATCACAATGCAACACACTGGCCATCATGTATTCATGTAAGTGGTTGCACCAGGAAAGGGATGTAAAATGTAGCAAGAAGTAGTCACTTTGTGTCAGGTTTTTTCATACAGTTCACAGAAAAAAAACAAAAATAATCAATTGTCAGTGTTTCCAATATAATCAGTGCTCAGAATTAAATCATAATTATAAAACATAACTTTAAGTGATCATCATTAAAAAAATATCCCAACACCAAGAATAAATGACACCAGGTCACAAAAACTAAACAGTGATACAACAAAACGATTTATTAATGCTGATACTTAGACTTTATGGGTGAAATGTATTGACTAGTGGAAAATACGCATGTCTTAAAGGGGTTGTTTCACCATGCTGTTTTCCACACCCACTTACTTTTCAGGCTGTGGGTTGTTCTACAGCTTCAGGCTCCCACTTCCTGTTCATTGTAAAGAAATTGTCTTTGGCACTCTTTTAGGTGAAGAACGGGTGCAAACCAAAAATATAGCAGTCCTTTATACAGAAAGGTTGCACACCAATATTTTTAATTTTTAATTTCAAAAAAACTTTATTAGGTACCATGTCTTTGAACAACATGTCGCAGGTATAATAAAAAGCAAAGAAATGAAAAGATGGGAATATTTTGATCCTGTATTTTATGAAGCCGGATGATTATCATGTTACCTAATAAAGTTTTTTTGAAATTAAAAATTAAAAATATTGGTTGACCTTCTGTATAAGTCCCCTTCCGTATAAGGCGGTGACTTATCATTTAGCTCCCACTATCCTGTTCAGGTTGCGGTTCTACACATTAACATTCCACTTATTGTTCAGGCTGTCGTGGTTCTGTACACATCAGGTTCCCACTTCCTGTTCAAGGCTGTGTGGTTCTACAGCTTCAGGTTCCCACTCCTGTTCATGGCTGTGGGTGGTTCTACAGCTTCAGGTTCCCATTTCCTGTTCAGGCTGTGGGTGGTTTCTACAATTTAGACTTCAGGTTCCTACTTTCTGTTCAGGCTGTCGGTGGTTCTACAGCATCAGGTTCCCACTTCCTGTTCAGGCTGTGGGTGGTTCTACAGTTCAGGTTCCCCCTTCCTGTTCAGGCTGTGAGAGGTTCTACAGCTTCAGGTTCCCATTTCCTGTTCAGGCTGTGGGTGGTTCTACAGATTTAGACTTCAGGTTCCTACTTTCTTTTCAGGCTGTGGGTGGGTCTACAGATTCAGGCCCCCATTTCCTGTTCAGGCTGTGGGCAGTTCTACAGATTCATCCTTCCACTTTCTGATAAAGCCGTGGGTGGTTCTACAGTTTCAGACTTCCACTTTCTGGTCAGGCTGTTCATAGCTATTCCTGTTATAGTGACATGACTGCAGGAGATTTAGAAAGTGTAGTGCACACGGATACACAACTCTAAAGGTTGAAAGCATTCTCCTTAACTAAGGTAAACAATATATGTTGCTAGAGATAAGACTCTGCAGGGAGTGACTCAATATGGCAGCTTTTGGCACAATCAGATTTGAAACAGAGGAGGGAGGTGGGGAGAGGAGGTTGGTAACAAAGAGAAACTTGTGTGCTCGAAGAGGCGATAAAATCTTCTTTGTCTCCTGACCAAAGCAAAATCAGCAACGTATTTGGTAATAGTTTACATTAACCTTTCCCTACATGTTAGAAGCCGACTTAATACACTTGGTGCATCTTTTAGTGTCTAAAAATACTCCACGCCACCTAGTACCGGGAGTAGATTTCTGACCAAATCTATGCCACTTGTTGTCACAAAATTAAGTAAATTTGTCAGGCTACATGAGGCCATGCTCTTTTTTTGCCAAGATTTTTGCCTGAGGTGCAAACCATAATGGGGCACGAAAACTTTTTTTTTTTTAAAGTCAATGAAACTTTGTTTAGTAAAGAGTCAGAAGTTTTTTCAGGTATTTGTAACAAAATACATAAAAATCTTGTTCAATGTCAAATTTAGTGCTGATTACTGAATATGTTATGCAGTTGTAAGATTTGTACACGTGCAACTTGTTTTTTCCATAATGCTATGTTTTATTGACATTGAATTTTAAAAACAGTTTAAAAAAAAAAAAAAAAAGTCAATGAAACATAACTCCAACAAAGGCATAAGTACATTCTAGTACTAAGTGCATGAATGGTGAACAACCTAAATAACATAGGTGCATTAAATCGATGGTGCGGACCCAATTGTCAAATCTTTTTGCCAGGGCCATTTTTTCCATTGAAAAAACTTTGAGATTCTCAATTATTGAGAGGTAAAGATAGAGTAGGACCACCCGCCTTGAGATCTCGTTGGTAGCCGTGGGTGGCTTAAACATTTTTTGATCAAAACGTGTGAACTAAGAATCTCAAGGTTTTTTTCATGTATGAAAGATAGCATAAATGCTTCTTTAGAGGTTTCCATGTATTTTTGCCCTTTTAGCAGATGGTGTGCCACTGGTTCCCAGGTTCACATTGTGTTTTTCAGAAATGTTTTTTTGTGCAGAACTATACGTTGTATTTGGCATATATTGCTGTTAATCTAGATAGGGAGGAAGGGATGCCTCCATTTTGGTTTCTTGCACCCCACCTACCTTCACAGGCTGTTATAAGTGCAGCATGTTTGCAAGGTTGGTGTCTTTTATTTTTCTCTCTGGATTATGGAGGTCGGTTGGCCCAATGAGAAGTCTGAATTTGGCTCTATTGAGAGGTAAAGATAGCGTAGGACCACCCGCCTTGAGATCACGTTGTAAGCCGGGGGTGGCTTAAACATTTTTTGATCAAAATGTGGGAACTAAGAATCTCAAAGCTTTTTTTTTCATGTATGATAGATAGCATAAATGCATCTTTTCCATTGGGCACACTAGCCAGTTGCCCAAGGACCCCCACAAGTATACGGGCCCCAAGTGGTGTATGTATGTCCCAGGAATACAAGAAACATACCCACGATCCCTTGGTTGGCTTTGCTTATTAACTGTGTGTTTTTTAGGATGTGCAAACAGTTAAAAATCATGGTGAAGGGAGCAAAAGGCTTCCTGCTCTGCCAAATAGTCTTGTAGGCTGCCTGTGTCCACACATGAGTGGCGAGATAATATAGGTGCGTTTGGGGCGGGCTCAAGGCATGGCCAAGTTTGATGTCCTGTATGCGGGCAGGTTCCACTGCAGTGTTATGCCCAGGTGCCCACAATTCTGTTAAGACGGCTCTGCTACTTGCCTACAGAACGTTCTTTCGGCTCAGATTTGGCCACAAAACCAACGTCTGCATCACATGATGTTGTTAGATCCCGCTCCCCCTCTTTTACTATCTAAGCATATCCTTCTGATGTAGCCACAAAGATGTATGAAAGGGACCTCAGGGTCTCTACAAAGATTTTCTCCAGTCCCTTAGATCATACAGAAAAACATCCTTCATGTGGCCAGATTGCTCAGCGTGACATTTAGCCCGTCCCCACATGAAAATGCGCATACGTTAATATTAATCAGACTTGTTTGTATGATGTCTGAAAGCTGTAACTAGCTGTGGACGCGTGCACATGATTTCCCATTTGCATGGGTCAGTGCTGGCTGCTATTTCGCATTCCATGGTGCAAGCATGGGCCCAATGGAGGATCATCTATCTGAGGGAAATGATGCCGCATTAAGCAGAAAGTTTGCCTCTCATTGAAGCATTACTTCTGTTTCATTATGTACATTAATCACAAGTAGACAAGTGACAGGCTCTTGTCTGGAAATCCGGGGCTGATTTTGATAATTATACAATTTATAGCCGGCTTCTGTCACCTTTCCCGACACGAGTAATAATATTGTATTTTTAAAATATTTCCGTCAGCCACTTTTAGCCAATTTTAATTTGAAATTTCTAAAACAAAAGGATCGGCGGTGTCAGCCTTGATATACCTTGTTGACCTCGGTGAATGCAATTATTTAGCGGTTGTATTTCAACTTGTTTGTATTAAAATGTATCTTCTTTGAGTGCATTGCACCGAAACAGACTAAACATAATTGGATTTTGGTTATATGGCATTGTCATTGATATGCAACATGCTTTTCAAAATTGCAATGGATAACCTTAATAGTTGTGAGTCTATCAGGAGCTCGGCATAAAAATGTGTATGTGGTAATATTCTGTCTTGCACTGAAATGATTTCATTTATATGCAAATGAGGCTCGGCTCGGCACCTGTTTCTTGTTTGTTACAACTATGGGAATTATTTGCACTTAGTAATAAAATTCCATAAACTGAATTTGTCACTGGCATTGCGGAGGGAGAGACAATATATCTTTTTTTTTTTCTTTTTCCAGACACATTCTTTTGTTTTTAGTTTGAAGGATGGATATTGTCTGAAAGTTTTGTTTAAGTAACAGAGGGAATGTGTAATTCCTCTTTTCTCAGGCTTGTGGTTCGTTTCCATTGTGTAGATTCTGCTTGGCTCTTATTTGGTAGAGAAATGATGGATTGAAGAATGAGACGAAATAGAGGCAATTCTCAGGGAGATTCTTCCTTAAGTCTGTGTGTCTTTGTGTGTAACCTCGCAGCTTCTGCAGTTAGATGGAAACAAGCAACATCATACTTACTCTGTTCCTGCCTGTGTATATTATGCCACCAAAGGGGTGTTCTCACCATGCTATTTTACAGAGGCTGATCTTCACAGCCAGCTTCAGGCTGTGGGTGGTTCTACAGTTTCAGGCTCCCAAATCCTGTTCAGGCTGTGGGGGTTTCTACAGCTTCAGGCTCCCAATTCTTATTCAAGCTGCAGGTGGTTCTATAACTTCAGGCTCCCACTTCTTATTTAAGCTGCAGGTGGTTCAATAACTTCAGGCCCTCACTTCCTGTTCAGGCTGTGGACACTTCTACAGCTTCAGACTCACACTTCCTTTTCAGGGTTCCTGTTGCGGTTCTACAGTCGCAGGCTCACACTTCCTGTTCAGGGTACAGGCAGTTCTATAGCTTTAGACACACACTTTCTGTTTAGGCTGTGGGTGGTTCTACAGCTTCAGTCTCCCACATCCTTTGCAGGCTGTGGGTGGCTGTAAAGCCTCAGGCTCTAACTTCCTGTTCAGGCTTTGGGCAATTCAACAGTTTCAGGCTTTTTCCACTTCCTGTATAGAGCTCTAATAGGTTAAAGTTTGCCATATAAAATATAACCAAGCTTCTGTGCTGCTGACAGGATACAGCGGGGATCAAAGTCACCATCCCGACCATTGTTAGCAGAAAGAGCAGAAAGAGGCGGAATCTTGTGTACGGAATCTTGTGTACAAAAGCAGAAGATAAGAACTACTTTAACTCTGACATAAAACAAAATTAGAACAGCAATGCATTTGTTAATCTTTATTTACATTTACCTACATGTGTAAAACTAATCAATGAAATGGGAATACCCCTTTAAGAACCAAATCCTATAACAAAAATGCTGCATGCAGCGCTATTTTTTTCATTTAAGCAATGGACAACATGACAGAAACCAAACAGATCCCATTTTAGTCAATGGGGTCCATTGGGCGTCAGTTGTGTTCATTGTTTTATAGTGTCGGTTCCACTTAAATGACATAGACTACTACCAAACCTTCAACACAGGTGTGAACTGGGCCTTAGACTTGTCTATGTTTGGGCATAGAGGTGACATCATCACACCCCCTCCCTGTTCCTGCTCCCTCCCGAGTCCTCTTCTTCATTCTGTGTGAGTAGTGCGGGGGAATGGATGTCACACCTCCTGCAATGGTCATTTCTTATGCCTGGAGAGCTGTGATAGTCACCTCCCTCTCAGGCGCCACACGCTCCCTGTAACTAGAACACCTGCATTGGTGTAAACAGGAATAAATACAGACTGAACTGATGTAACACATGTGAGAAATGCAAACTACCCTACCTCCTGCCTGAGTGTATAAGGGTGTGTTATATGGGTGGGGGAAGCAGAGTGTTTAAGGGCGTGTTATATGGGCGGGGGCAGAGTGTATAAGAGTGTGTTATACTGCATGGGTGGGGGGAGCAGAGTGTGTAAGGGTGTGTTATATGGGTGGGGGGAGCAGAGTGCATAAGGGTGTGTTATATAACAGGGGGAAGCAGAGAGTATAAGGATGTGTTATATGGAGGGGGGAGCAGAGTGTATAAGGGTGTGTTATATTGGTGGGGGAGTAGAGTGTATACGTGCGTGTTATATGGGTGGAGGGAGCAGAGTATATATGAATGTGCTATATTGGTGGGTGGAGCAGAGTGTATAAGGATGTGTTATATGAATGGGGAAGCAGAGTGGAAGCAGGAGAAAAAATGGCGGACCCGGCGCACGTGAGATTCCGATAAAAGCCAAGGATGCTGGCTATATTTAAAAATGCCTTTTATTCTTAAAAAGTGCAGGGGTGGCATGCCCTCGCACCATTAAAAACATAGACTAAAATAACCTGATGCGTTTCTCGCTGAACACCAGCACTTTTTCAAGGGTAATACACAGATATCACAGTACAAAGTATTTAAATGGATTGTTAACTCTACATAGGTTAACTGAACCATCAATCAATTCATCAGAAGAATCTGACTCGACGATTCCGCTGTCAATCCAGTGCCATCACTAGCAACATCAAGGGAAAGGAGATATTCCGTGTCAATGGATGATTGGATGAGTCGTACTTCAATCAAAGACGTTGGTGTTAGCTGCTTTCCAGCCATGGGAACAGCAAAGAGACAGAAACCTGTTAAAAGAGACAAGAGCCGCTTTCCCTACAGGATCGTGTCAGTATAAACTGCTCTTCTGGAATTTGGAAGAGGCAGAATAGGAAGAACATGCGATTATAACAAGAAAAATAAATAAATATGTTTCAATGTATATGTACATTAAATAAACAAGTATCAATGTATCTACACAATAAATATGTATCAATGTATATATATATATAGTGAATAAATAATGAATTTAATAAAAACTTTTTCAGTAAAAGAGCTTTAAATCATTGTAGTTTTGATATACTCATTTTTACCAAAGAAAACATATAAGATAAAACGAACCAATGGGAGAAGAGCAGGAGTTATAAAACAGCCAATGGGATGATGAGCTCAACTCTATGTGATTTAACATGGGTTGAGCACCAGCAGTAAATATGAATGGACCAATGGTAGAGAAAATAATGTAGATAGAAAGGGAGGCAATTTCAAAATGGTGCGGGTAAAGGGCGCATAGTTCGACTAATACATTTAAATAAAGGCGCTCTATAGAAGGGCGCAGTTAGAAGGACGCAAGTACAGATGTGAGTGGACCAATCAGAGCAATGGCGGTACTTATGAACAGACCAATAATATGAAGAGCTACAGTCTATTAAGAATAGAATGGATATTGATTTAGCGGTAAATATGAATGGACCAATGGGAAGAAAGAAAGGATTCCCCGGACCAATAGGAAACCATAGGTCCAAGGGAAGATACAATAAGCAAAAACAGGGGTAATTAATGCGCCTATACAGGGAAACTCAAGGGTAGCGAAGATATTAATATAGTGAGACCCTGTGGTAGTATAGATATTAATTCAGAATACTATATATCTTTAGCGGTGAAGGGTAACACTAATATGTTAGCGTATAAGCTCTATCGCCTCATTTAGACCCTTAGTCAATGTTCACACGGCTTATTGTTGGCGTAATTGCGGGGACGGATTTCGCCCCGCAATTACGCCGGCAGTCGTGCAGCGGGGGCGGGGGAGGGGGGGGCAGCAGCTCGCCGGCCCCATAGGCATTCATTATTCACGCCGTAAATAATGTTCATGTCACTTTCTCCCCCACGGCGGATTCGCCGATCGGGGAGGAGCGACGGAATCCATAGTTCTCTATGAGAACTGTGGATTACCGTAGTTACTGCGACGGATTGCAGCCGTACTGCAGTGCAAATCCGGCGCGCAGTACAGCTCTAATCAGTCCCAGAATAAGCCGTGTGAACGAGGCCTTAGGCTGAAGTGTTTGAAGCCTATATATCCAAAACATTTTGCGCTTTTGTAGCGTTTGAAATCTGTTTGTTTGGTTTATAGGTATAAAATCCACAGGAGTTATTTTTAAGTTTTCAAAGTTTTGTTGATGCGCTTGTTTGCAATGTAAAGCGACACTCTGTTTGATGCCGCCCTTTTTAACACAAGCTCTGTTCCATTGGCCAAACGGGGGGAGTGCAATGTCTTTCCCCAAAAATTTTAAAGACGACAGTGCACCTATGAATAAATCACGAATGAGCTTTTGCATGTTAGAAAATTTTTTTGGATATTGGTATTAGATGTTTAAGGTGATATTTGGTTGTGAGATGGTTTTACAACACAAAAATTAAATGGATCCCCAGGCGAACCCCAAACGTCGGCAGAAAAATTCTTTTTTTTCGGTTTTGTTTTTTTTTACTCTGCTTTGGGGCCCAAAAATTTTTTAATGTTGGGACCCCTTAAAAAGATGAGGTTGGTTTTCAGGTTTAGGGGCCCCAAAAAAGGGATCCTTTTTCAGTAGATACCAATGATTTCTAAAATGTTTTTTTTTTTTTGAATGGGAAAGAGTTATATGCTGAAAAAAGAATTTTTTTTTTGATTTTTTGGATCCATTTTAGTTTATGTATCACTCCAATTGGTATTTTTTTGTGTCAGACATTCTTTTTGAGTTAGTTTGGAGGTTTTATTTATAGCGTCCTAAAAAGTTTAGGGATATCTCTTTTCTTTAAATTTTTTTTTAGAAAAGGGGCCGGCAAAAATTTTTCCCATCTTGCGGATTCTTTTAAACTTCCATACGGAAATTAGTAAACCAGGTTTTGGGGTGAGCTTGAAAAAATAATGAGGTATTGTACCCACTTTTTTAAAGTGGGGGAAGTGACAAAATAACCATTTTTGTGTGTAATATTTAGACCCCAAAAACAAGGAGTGAGGACTAAAAATTTTTTGTGAAGTGGTTTTTAATGTATTGTTTTTAGAAAAGTAAAAAAATTCGGAACATGTAGGAGGGGGACCTACAAAAAAGGTTTCTAGAATCTTTTGTACAGGAATTGTTGCAAATATGGACGGGGGTAATTAGATTCCTCTTAAAACCCCTGAATTGATAGCGTAGGAGGGCGCTACCTGGGTCCCCATCGCAGTCCCCTTTATCTGGTGATAAGTGACCTTATTGTGACTAAAATAGTTGTTTTCAAGAATAAATGTCAGACTATTAATAAGGAAGGTTTTTTTCTCCTGTGAAAAATGCGTGTTTTGGTCTAAGAGGTTACGGACATAATTGATACCTAAATAATGTGAGATATTAGAATAAATGCTTCAATCGGCGGATAGGAAATATGGGGATTTGGGGTTAAGGTCTGTAAAAATTGATGGAGTCCAAATCCTAAGATGGCTCTTTAAAAATTAAATTTCTGAGGGTTTTGGGCAGATCAAAAATGGGAAAGCGGCTTGCTGGGAAATGCCCGGGGAAAAATTGGGCCCCTGGGGGATGGTGAATTTTGTGAATTTTAGGTAGGAAATAAAAAAACGGATGATTTTGGGTCTTGAAGTAATAAATTTTTTTCTTTTACTTAAAATTTTGCCCCGCTTCTTTAGTAAAAAGTAAAAGTTTATCTTGGGTACCCCAAAAAAAGGGTCGTTCCATAGTTTTAATAGTGTTATTCAAGAATCTCAGCTTCTTTTTGATAATTGGTGTAATCTAATATTACGGTGCCTCCCCCTTTGTCTGCAAGTCGTACTACTATGTCATAGTTATTTTTTAGTTTTTTTAGGGCAGCTGCTTCATGTTTACTTAGGTTTGAAACCTTGTTAACCGATGAGATTAATTGTAGCTCGTCGGCCACTAGGTCTGAAAAAGTTTTAAGATAATGTCCCTGTGATTGAAAGGTTTTAAAAATTTTTATTTTGATTAATTTTCTATTTGAAAACCTTTTTTATTTTTGAATTATCAAAGGGGGCCCACTGGAATGGGGGGCATGGAAATTTTCTAGTTAGGGTTTGTTTACAATTTAAAAGGTGTAGGCCAAAAAATCAAAATGGCTTATAGTATTGTTTGTGGGGCAAAAGTATAGCCGTTTAGAAAGGACACTTATATCATATTGATCCAATTGATATTGGGATAGGTTTTTAAAATACCCAAATTTGTGTAATTCCCGTCCCAAGATTATAATTCTAGTTGGGGTAGAATCTTTTTTTTTTAAGCTGGTCCCGCCGGCCCCGTAGTGCCTTTTCTTTTGTGGGAGTTTTTACTTTGGGGGGCAGAGGGTATCTGTTGGTATTTTTTGCCCTTTTAATTGATTTCTGTTGCAATGTATTCAATCAATCAGTTTAAAAGAGATATGGGGGGCGTCATGTTCGTAAATTGGAAGGAAAAAAGAAGAGGGTGATTCATTTAAAGTCGGCTTGAAAAAACCCCTGTTCAGATTTTATTTTTTAAATTTACGCACCTTTTGGTCTGATTTATATTAGGAAAGGGAAATGAGGGGGATTTTTCATTTGTTTGTGCTGGTATTTTTTTGGTTTTTTTAATGGTGAAAATTTTTGTGATGAAAATTTTTTAAAGTTCTTTTCGAATTGTGAATAGTGTTTTGTTTAGAGTGTTTAGATATAATAACAGGTAACTCTGGTTTTTCTCCAGTTCGGATTTTTTAATATTCATGTTAAGGCCCGGAAGGGGTGTGTTTATTCCAGTAATCTCATTATGTCTCACTGCCTCACTGGTAGTGTTTATCTTTTTTTCTACAGAAGTGGTTGGCTTGAGATTTAATTTGGTAGAGTTTTTTGGTATAGCACCCAATTTAGACGGGGAGCGTATAGCAATTCGGCTCTCTGGTGTATCTTTCCTATTAGGAGAATTTTGGAGGGATGTATTTTCAATTTCTAAATTAGTTGTTTCTTTGGAGGTGTTCTTTGTGTCACTTGGAGAATTCTCTGTATCATCTGACATACGGATTTTGTCTCGTGTTTGAACGAAAGTTTCTTTACCAGATCTAGCTATAGTTTTGTCAACAGTAGATGGAGAATTAACTGTCCTTTTTTGGTGGAATTTTGAATTGAAAAAATTATGAAGATTTAGATTTGAACAATGGTGTATTGTTTTTTTATTCTATATTGAAATTCCTTAAGGGCTGTATTATTAGAGGTAGTAACTACAGGGTGCTCTTTTTTGTTTTTATTCAGGTCTTTATCCCTGTTTAATTTACCTCTTTTCCGTAAGAATAAATTATTCTCATATTTTCGAACTTCAGTGGTAACTCGATTATTAATTTTAGTAAAATCATTATGTAATTCAAACTTAGACAACTCATGCAGAATGTTTTCAATATCCAATACTGTTAGATTAATAAGGTCATTCCTTTTCCTGATAAGAAGTTCTATGAGTTTAAGAGAACATTCTTTCAGCATATATTCCCATTCTTCTACGAATGAGGAATCATTAATAAATGTAGGGGAGAGGTCTATTTTGAGTCCTTTTGGAATGAGATCTAGTTTGGTGTAGACAGACAAAAACATTATGTCGAGGTTATGTTGGGCCTCTGTGCAGAGTTTTTTCTCAAGTGAATTAAACAGTTCGGTCATAGTCTTAGTATCCTCTTCATTAAATAATGTACTCATCTATTGTTGAGGCTCCACTTGGAGATTTTTCTCCTCTTCATTCAATTCCTGTAGGAAGGTGTCCCTTAGAATATGTCGGTTCTTGAAATAATCCATGGTGATTAGATGGCAGCCAAACCCTTCTTAATATCAGAGGTTCTGGGCCCGGATCTCCGTGAGTACTAAATGAAATAGAAAAAAACACAACAAAGGTGGCGCACAATCGTGAAATATGTAAAATAGAGTGCAATGATAAATAGATGTAGGTATGCTCACCTCTTGAGGTTGCGCTCCTAGTATAGAGGCACAACTCTCATAAGCGTTTACGGGGCTTTTATGGTACCAGCCACTGGTCTGGTGCAATTTCGGCGCTCAGATGAAAAAAGAGCTTTAAATCATTGTAGTTCTACCTCTAAATCAATATCCATTCTATTCTTCATAGACTGTAGCTCTTCATATTATTGGTCTGTTCATAAGTACCGCCATTGCTCTGATTGGTCCACTCACATTTTGTACTTGCGTCCTTTAACTGCGCCCTTCTATAGAGCGCCTTATTTAAATGTATTAGTCGAACTATGCGCTCTTTACCGCACCATTTTGAAATTGCCCCCTTTTATCTACATTATTTTCTTTCCCATTGGTCCATTCATATTTACCGCTGGTGCTCAACCCATGTTAAACACACAGAGTTGGCTTCATCCCATTGGCTGTTTTATAACTCCTGCTCTTCTCCCATTGGTTTGTTTTATCTTATATGTTTTCTATGGTAAAAATTAGTATATCAAAACTACAATGATTTAAAGCTCTTTTACTGAAAAAAGTTTTTTTATTAAATTCATTATTTATTCACTATATATATACATTGATACATATTTATTGTGTAGATACAGTGATACTTGTTTATTTAATGTACATATACATTGAAACATATTTATTTATTTTTCTTGTTATAATGCCATGTTCTTCCTATTTCTGCCTTTTCCCAAAATTTTCCAGAAGAGCAGTTTATACTGACACGATCCTGTAGGGAAAGCGGTTCTTGTCTTTTTAACAGGTTTCTGTCTTTTTTGCTGTTCCCATGGCTGGAAAGCAGCTAACACCAACGTTTTTTTGATTGAAGTACGACTCATCCAATCTTTTCCATTGGACACGGACTATCTCCTTTCCCCTTGATGTTGCTATGATGGCACTTGATTGACAGCGGAATCGTGGGAGTCAGATTCTTTGATGTATTGATTGATGGTTCATTTAAAACCTATGTAGAGTTAACAATCCTTTTAAAATACTTTGTACTGTGATATCTGTGTATTACCCTTGAAAAAGCGCTGGTGTTCAGCGAGAAGCATCAGGTTTTTTTTAGTCTATGTTTTTAATGGTGCGAGGGCAGGGCCACCCCTGCATTTTTTTAAGAATAAAAGGCATTTTTAAATATAGCCAGCATCATTGGCTGTTATCGGAATCTCACGTTTGCCGGGTCCGCCATTTTTTCTCCTGCTTCGAGACTGATTCTGAAATTGCACCAGACCAGTGGCTGCCGTGATAAGGGCTACGGTACCATAAAAGCCCCGTAAACGCTTATGAGAGTTGTGCCTCTATACTAGGAGCGCAAACTCAAGAGGTGAGCATACCTACATCTATTTATCATTCCAGTCTATTTTACATATTACACGATTGTGCGCCCCCTTTGTTGTGTTTTTTTCTATTTCATTGGGGAAGCAGAGTGTATAAGGGTGTGTTATATGGGCGGGGAGCAGAATGTACAAAGGTGTGTTATATGGGTGGGGGAGCGGAGTGTATAAGGGTTTGTTATATGGGTGGGGGGCAGAGTGTATAAGGTTGTGTTATATCGGGTGGGGGAGCAGAGTGTATAAGGGTGTGTTATATGGGGGAGGGAGCAGAGTATATAAAGGTGTGTTATACTATATGGGTTGGGGAGCAGAGTGTATAAGGGTATTTTATATCGGTTGGAGGAGCAGAGTGTATAAGGGTGTGTTATACTGCATGGGTGGGGAGCAGAGTGTATAAGGGTGTGTTATATCAGTGGGGGGAGCAGAGAGTATAAGGGTGTGTTATACTTTATGGGTTGGGATTAGAGTGTATAAAGGTGTGTTATATGGGTGGGGGAGCAGAGTGTATAAGGGTGTGTTATATGCGTGGAGGAGCAGAGTATATAAAGGTGTGTTATACTATATGGGTGGGGGAGCAGAGTGTATAAGGGTGTGTTATATCGGGTGGGGGAGCAGAGTGTATAAGGGTGTGTTATATGGGTGGGGGAGCAGAGTATATAAAGGTGTGTTATACTATATGGGTTGGGGAGCAGAGTGTATAAGGGTATTTTATATCAGTTGGGGGAGCAGAGTGTATAAGGGTGTGTTATACTGTATGGGTAGAGGAGCAGAGTGTATAAGGTTGTGTTATATGGGGGTAGCAGAGTGTATAAGGGTGTTTTTTATGGGTGAGGGGAGTGAATTTTGCAGCTAAAGAGACTCAGAAATTGCCCAGATTCTTCCCATTAGAGCTGTCACAGGGAGAGGAGCTGAGACAAGTACAAGCAGCCTGTTTCACAGGTAGTGAGCACAGAGAGTGCAGGACAGCCAATCACAGCACAAGGGGCATGTCCCGACCAGAGGTTGAACTAAATTCAGGCAGCAAATCACAGCACAGGGGGTGTTTCCCAACTCCAAGGTTGAACTAAATGCAGGCAGCCAATCACAGCAAAGGGGACATGGCCCGGGAATTCAGGCAGAAAATTTCCCTCTAGACACAACAGTTTTTGAAAACGCTTTTTAAAATAAAAAAATTTTAGGAAAATTAAAAACCAAATTGAAAAGTGCTTTTTTTTAATGCCCCCATCTTAAGTATGATGTTTGCAGCGAAAAAACAATATAAAGCTCTATGGTTTTTAGATAAGTACGTGTGATCATGACTCAGAAGTTGTTGTGTGACCAAAAAAAATGTTTTAAATTTAAAAAAAACCCAAATTTTTTTCTGATCTTTCCCAAAAAAAAGCCCGGGGATTCAAACCCCCAGTTCCCCCAGATTTTAAGGGTAGTTTTTGGGTTTAAAATTCCCGGCGAATTACCTGTAGGTTTTCATTGGGCACTGTTGAAAATCGCGGGGCCAATGTGTACTTTAAACCACGGGGAGCTCTCTTTTTTTTCCCTTACCTTTTTTTTTTATTGCCTTTTGTAAGCGCACAAAAGAAGTGAGGTCACTTTTTTTAAAGGGGTACTGAAAATGACTTTTCCCTTGGGTTTCTTTTCGGTGGTTTTTTGTTGTTTTGGTAAGGTTTATTACCGGGGGTAAAATGGGGTCAGGGTGTTTGATGTTGGGGTTGCACTAGGGACGGGTTAGGGGACGAGTTGGGGAAAAGGAAAGTGGGTTTTTGGGGTCAGGTATTTTTTTTTGGGGTCTTGTTTTGGTTAAGAAACCCTTACCCTTCCTTGTCATCCGTCCCCTTCATTATCCATTTTGCCTTCTGTAAATCCTTTTGGTTTCGTATTACCCATTTTGCCGTCTGTCATCCATTGGTCGTCATTATCCCCCTTTCCCGGGTCTGCTTTCCAGGGTCGCCCCTAAATTTTTTAAATTTATACACTGCTTTGTACTACTTGCATGTGCCCTGGGGGTTTGGGTTTCTTTTGTCAAAAGTCTTCTGTGTGATTTTGGGTTTTCGGCCCCGGCGCATGGGGGGACCGGTGAAAAGGTGGCCCCCCGCGCCCCCCGGCTTTTAGAGCGACTACTGTGTGTAAAAACAGCGCGGGACCCGGCCGATCATAGGGGGAAATTCCCCGTCCGAACCCCTTGGGACACTCCCCGGGGGCCAGGGAAACCGCTGGGCCCCGCGGCCCCCCCCCCTCCCCTTCCCGATCCAAATCACCCCGGAGGGGCACGTGACGCCCCCGGGCCCCTTTTGTTTCCCCAAAAGTGGGGCACCCTGAAGCGGCCCCCAACCGCACCCAGCGGGAAAGGACTTTTTCCAGGGAGTCCCCGCGGGAAAACGGGGGTAAGGATTTTCCCCCCTGCCCAGAAAAACCCCAGAGGACTGAAAAAACTCCCGGGGGGGGGCTCAGGATGGGCCCGGCGGGGCCCGTGACGGCAAAAAACCCCCGGGCTCCCTTGCACATTTCTCCCCGGAAAAAAAACACCCGGCTCCCGAAGGGGGGCCCTCTAAAAGCTGCCCTCCCGCACAAAACAAGGGGAGGGCTGATGGGGGGGGACCGCGGGGGGCCTTCTCCTGTTACTAGCGAAAAGTGGCCCCGTTTTGGCGTCCAGAGGGGCTAAAAACCCCCCCACGTCCTGTCTGTTTACCCCCTAAGGGAAAGAAATACCTCCTACTTTGTGCCCAGAAGACCAGAGCACCACGAGTTTCACCCACGGGCTATACCTAAAATGGCCCCCAAACCACCCCGGGTCCCGGCCCAGGGGGGAGACAACACACCCGGTGCAAGAAAGCGGGAAAGGGGGGAAAGGGTAAACGATGAAGAAATCCCTACCTGATTTTCCCCCAACGGGGGGGTCCAGGGCTCGGGGACCCACCCTTGAATGTCCCGTTTGATTAAAAAAAAAAGGTTTCCCCCTTTGGCTACAAAAAAGTGGCAAGACAAATAGCCCCAGATCGGGAAACCCGGCCTTGAATCCCCCGTCCGGGCCCTCTCTGCTCAAGTTTTCCCAGCGGGATGTTAAACCCCAATCTGCCAAAATCGAAAAAATTTTAGAGAACAGAGTAAATGCCCTGGGACTGACAACCCCCCTTGGGAACACCCGTCTGAAATCTGCGCCAAGGCACAACTGGTGAAACCAAAAAAGCATCGAAGACCTTGAAAACCGTTCCAGGCGGATTTAACCCTGGGGCCCTAGGGGGGTTCCCTAAATTCATTCAAACAGGGGGCCCTTTCCCAACCCCCTTGCCAGGAAGAGCTGCCTGCTGTCCTGGGCATAAAACCACGGCTTTTGTTTTCGAAAGAATAAAACAGAGTGGGGGGGGAAAGGGGAAGAACACCCCAAAATTCTAAGTTCAAAAAACGGCAAAAGAGCCGCATGTGATAATAAATTTCTGGACTTTAAGGGCAAGGCAAAAATCCTGAGGGCGTATCGCAGGGCTCAAAAAACCCACTTCTACTCCAGGGACATAAAGTGCTGCTTTTTGGGGAATTTTTTCTCCGCAGGGGTTTCTCCGAAGAGGCGCGCCTTCACCCAAAATTTGCCCCAGCACTTTTCCCAACAGAAGTCCGTTTTTGGTTTCTTACAGGGGCCCCCCTAAAGGTGCTGGCCCTGACGGCCCCCCAGGTTCTATAATCAGCAGAGGAAGGGGGGGAGGATTTTGCGTGACCTGAAAAAACTTCAGAGGGTTTTCAGCCCCCAAAAAAACCCCAGTGACCCGAGATCACCTGAGACGACTCCCCAGCGGGACCCCAAAAGAGCCCCTTCAAAAAAGCGGACGGGGGAGAGAGTCATGGACTCGCTGCGACCCTCTACCCACCCCCCCCACTCTTCCTAAAAAAGGGGCCCCCCCGGGCCAAAGAGGGAAAGGGCGTCAACGGGCTTTTACTCCAAACTGTGGGGAAAGGGACCGCCCCTGCTCGAGGGAGGACCCGGGTTTTTTTGGGGATGGGGGGGCTGTCTGTCGGATTGAAACCCAAAAAAAAAAGGTTTTTTCCATCATTTTTCTTAGTGAAGGCGTGGATTTATCCCCAGGGGTCTTTTTCGACTTTTTTGAGATTTTTAATTTCCCTTTATAATTTTTTCATGGGCCCAATTTAGAAAACTCTAAAAAAATTCTAGAAAAATTTTGGTTTTTTAAAAAGGTTTTACCCGGGGGTGGCGGAGGGGGGGGACTGTCTCCACTTAAAAAAGGGTTTTTTTCATGCGGAAGGAAAAAAAGGGGAAAAATTTCCTTCCAACCCCTTTGGGAGGGGGTTTGCATGTAAAGCCCCTCCTTCAGGTTATTTTAATTTCTCCCGGTTTGGCAAATGTTTGCATCCCTTTTACCCCGTTTACTAGTTTGTTAAATTTGTCAGTGCCCTACTGCGCCCGTCTTCCTGCTCTTTTTTCGTTTGCCCCCGATGATCTCCCAAAAATTTTTTGATTTTTCCCCTGACTTATTAGGTCCCAACCCGCAGCCTTCCACATAGAGATCCCCTTTCATGCGGTTTACCCCGGGAAACAAAAAGGGGCTCCTTTCCCCCGAATAAACAGTTTGAAGGTGACCCGGCATTTTAAAGAGACTTCGCCCTGATGGGGTTTTCCCCTACAGGAATGCATTTGGGCAGGCTGAGGACATTTAAGCGGTTGGAAAAGATGGGGGTGGGTCACGTTTTTGGGCCCCCCGTTTTACGTGTGGCAAGGCAGGGGGGGGTCACGCTCATCCAAAAAAAATTTCCTTTTAAAAACTGGTCTCACAAAAACACGACATGAGGGAAGAGTCTCGCATTAGTAATCAAGTGGGGGGGGAATGTGCCCCTTTGCATTTTTAATTCAAGGGAAACCCAATGGTCAGAACGGGTATTTTTCAGGAGTTAGGGGGAGAGGATTTGTCCCGGGATCAAAATCAATCCCAAATTATTGGAGGAGACTTTGAATGCGGTCTTAGCCCAGGTGGGGGATAGGAGGGGGGGGCCCAAATCCCAAGCGGCGAAGAGTTTTTTCCAAAATCTGAAAGGGGTTCTACGCCGCCTCTTGGGGTTTCCACTAATCTCCCCGACTGTTGGAGGGAGGGGAATCCTGATGAGCGGGGGTTTTTAAACCCATTACTCCCCCGGGTTTAAACCCGTCGTGGGGCTAGGTTGGGCCCTCTTTTTGGTAAATTTACCCCCCCAAACTGAATTTAAAAGTGCCAGAATTTTGGGAAAAATGGTTTATTCCTGATTTAATTCCCCAAAACTCTTGGGGGATTTGATGGAAAATTTTTTCCCAGAGGGGCCAAAACTTTTTTGGGGAAATTTCCTTCTTTTTGAAAAAAAAGGATACTTTTTTCTGGGGATGGTTTAGGGGGTTTGGGGGGATGGGCTATGCTTCTGGGGCAAACCCGTCCCCCCGGGAAGAATTTTTCACTCTATTGGGGGACTGAAAAAAACGGTTTTCTTGAGGGAGGGTTTTTTGCCCATACCTCCGCTTAACAAAAAAAAGCTTTAAGGACGCCTATTTGGAAACCCCCTTTAGAAAAGGTTAGGGGGGGGCCCACAAGCCTTCCTTGGGGTGCTTGACAAAACCCCAAAAGGGAATGGGAAAAAGGCCAAGCGGGAGTTTGGGCCCTTTTGGGGGGATGTTTGAAGGAACTACATTAAAGGGCAACTTATGCTCCACCCCTTTCAGGGCGGAAACAAATCCGGGGAAAATTCTTTCCCGGCTACTGAAAGGGGGCCCCCACAAACCCGCGAAAATTTTAAGCTCTTTTGCACACCGGGGGTTTCCATTACCACTGATCCGGAAAAAATTTAAAACACGCTCAGACAAATTTTTTGCAAATTGGGACTTCAGAAGGGGCAATTTCAAGCAGAGGATGGGGCGGGGGATTCCTCTCCAAAGTCCAATTGCCGCACTTTTTAAAAATCTTTCCCGGGGGGAACTGAAAGGGGCATAAAATTTAGGAGGAAAGGTTTAAAAATGGTTTTTCGCCCCTTGAAAAGGGAGGGAAGGGGCCCCGGGGCCCGATGGGGGTTTTCGGGGGAAAATATATAAGATTCTGAGTGATAGATCACCCCCTCCTTTCCGAAAAATTACAAAAATCCCATATTACATAATGGCCTGTTTTTGCCCAGAATCAAAGAAAGCATTCCCTTAAGATTATCCCGAAAAAAGGGAAAGACCCGCTGTCCCCCGCCCTTTATTTAGGGGCCCCTATCCTATAGCAATTTTCCAAAAGATCCTGTCAAAAAATTTTGGGGGGTTTGTTCCCCGCGTGTTATTTGCCACACTTTATTTGGCCCTCCAAAAGGGCCCTTTATAAGGGAAAAAAAAAGGGTGGGAAAAAATCCGGGGAAAATGCCGGCATTTTTGGAAACGAGTCCGGGCACAAAAACCCTTGCCAGGAGAGAGGCCGTTTCCCGGTGGCCTTAGACGCAGAAAAGGCCTTCGATAATTTTGCGATGGGGGCTGGCTTTTTGGGTTTTTCCCGGGGCCCCATGGGGAAAAACAGGGATGTTTTTGGTTTTGTCCCCTCGGCCCTTTACGAAAGCCCAACGGCCCAAATAAAACCCCGGGTTTTTCCCTTTTCCCAAAAAAACTCCCCCCAAAAAAGGGACAAGAAGGGGGTTCCGCTTTCCCCCCTTTCTTTTTTTAAATTTTTCCTTAGAACCCCTTTGGGAGGGTATTGGGGATTCTTTTTTTAAAAAACCTTTTTTTTTCGGGGAAACCAGATAGGGACAAGGGGGTGAAGACCGGGTTTGGGTTTTCGACGTTTTCAAAACTTTCATGTCTGCTTTCCCCCGCCCCCGCTTTTCCTTCCCGTGCTGGGGTTTTTGCGGGTATTTTTGGCACGCTAAACAAAGGGTTATAAAGTGGGAAAGTTTTTTCCAAAAAGGGGAAAGGGTTAAAAAATTGGGCCGGGGGCAATCACTGGGCCCAGTGGGGAACATGGGTTTTTTTGCCCTTTTCCCGGGTCAGGGCCACATCACTTTTTTGGGTATCAAAGGGGGGTCGGACTTCCCGGACTCGATGTATAATTTTAAAAATTCCTCCTTTTATTTTAAAAACTCCCCGGACCTTTAAGCGTTGGACCTCACTGGCCCCCTGTTTACTTGCCCGGGGGGGTGTCACGCCATTTAAAAATTTGGTTTCTTTCCCCCGCTTTCTTTTTTACCCCCCAAAGACTTCCCATTCCTGTCAAAAAAATACGGGACCTTTAAAAAAAATCAACTCATTTCTTTTTCCAGATTTATATGGGCAGGGGAAAAAAAACCCTTTTTTTGGCAATTAAAATTTTTGGGCCCGTCAGGGCAGGTGGACTGAATCTTCCCCGATGTTGGGGGTTTTAACCTTTGGCTTGTCTGGGCTCGTCAAAATGCTAGATGGATTGGGGGTACTCCGCTTCTCGAATTGGGAATTAGAAAAAAGGGGTTAATTGGGGCCCCTTTGGGCCCCCCAGGCCCCTTTCTCCTTCCCAGGTTTTCCTAAAACTTTCCTTCTCTGATTAAGTTGTTCCATTTTTTCCGGGGCACAATTTAAAGGCCCGGGAAAAGGGGCGGGAAACGCTTAGGCCTTTCCCTTTGCTCTTCCAAGGAATGCCCCCTTTGGGGGCCCCCGGGTTTCCGGGGGGGGGCAGAGCAAACCCATGTTTAGGAAATGGAGGGGGGCAGGTCTTTGGGCCCAAAGCGGGACGGGTTTATGCAAGGGGATTTTTCGGAGATGGCTAAAACCCTCGGGGGCTTTTTGAGAGGGTTTTTCCTTACCCGGAAAACCCAAACTTTTGGGTGGCCTATCAGCTCTTTTTTTCTTAATTTGGGGGATAAAAGATGTCTTCCCAAAGGGGACCCCTCCCCAACGATTTTGGAAATTTTGTCCCCCGCCACAGGGAGAAAATATTTTTATCAAGGCTCTTTGCTGACATGAGAGGGTGGTGGGAGGGGAAAGAGTAGCCTTTCAGGCATTCCACTACTGGAAACCGCCGGGTTGGGTTTAAAGCCAGTCCCAGATATGTCCCGAAAAAATGTGGTGGCATACGGAAAAAACATCATCTGCGGGGCCCGGGGGGGAAAAATTTCTTCCCAAAAAAATACAAAACCCATCTAGCCTTCAATCCCCCCCTTCGAAATTCCCCCCATAGATTGCAGCAAGCCCCAAAAGCGGGGCCCCAAAAAAAAACGGGAAAATTTGGGACGGGGGCTGTGGGAATCCGTATACACAAACCCCACTGGGAACTGTCCTTTTAGTATATTTCCCGCTTCCTTCGGGGTCACCCTAGGGGAAAAACACTATGAATCCTGATTCCCTTTCCCCCTGCCCCAGGCCCCCGGGACCGGTGGGGGGAGGGTTCTGGGGGAGTCAGTCCACTCCACCCCGGGTTTTCCCCGGGGAAAAGTACACATTGCCCTTTTGGCAGCAAAACGAAAACCTTTTTTTACAAATTTTTTTTTGGCCTTTTTTTTAAAAGGGCACTTTTCCCCTCAACTTCTTTCCGGGGTTTATAAAGCAGGGGGATTATTTATAGCGGGGCAGGGTGGGGACAGAGAGGGGTAAGGAGATCCCAACCCAAAGGGGTTTTTTCAGGGGTTGGGAACCTTTATAGAAACGCTTTTTTTGACAGGAGATAGAAGCCCTTAAGCAGGGGGTTCAAGTAAACCGATTGGTTTTGTAGGAGGGAATTTGGGGGCACGTGGGGAGCTTCAGGGCCCTGGGAACTTTGGACTTGAGTATGAGGTTCCATTAAAGACCATACGGGCGCACGAGATAAAGATAGGACCCCAGTGGAACTTTAGTAGTGTTGATTATTTTGTTTAATTTAATTTTTTTTTTTTATCCCTTGAAAATTTGATGTTTTTTTCTCTGTATGTATTATCTACATATTCAGGCTAGGCCCGGAGATTATGCAAAATAGTGATATGACCACTATTACATGTCAGAGATATGTGTTTGTCGTTTAAATATTTGAAAATGCAATAAAATTTGTTTTAAAAAAAAAAAAAAGAAGTCTTCTGTGTCAACCATCATCGTTACACCAGCTGACCACTGACAAGACAATTGACTGCTGCAACGAATCAGCAGATGCAGCGCACACAAGGTGACTGACAGTGTTGGGTCAGAGGTGAGTGGGGAGATAAGGATGACTTTCAATTTTCTAGCAGCAACAATTGCCATAAAAGCACTGTCCTAGGCAGCCCCTTTAATCCTGTTATAATCGAGAGAAGTCGCAGCTGACCATTTTTTTCCATTGTGGTGGTTATATAAACCAATGGCCATTCATGCAATGGATTGTCAGGTGGAGCCCACCAGAGACTAAGCCACTCAGGTTAATGGACACTCTTGTCTTATTTTCACTATCTGTTTCAGGAAAAGTAAATCCGAAAAAAGGACACCAACCGTATTAACCTTCCCAAATAATCCAAAAAATTAATAATTTATTTTTAGAAACGTCCTTCTGTAGTCCCAGAGGGCATCCTCTTCGGATCCCCCATGTTCTCAGAGTTCCTGGCTGGAGGGAGGTGGGGGAGCAGAGTGTATAAGGGTGCGTTATATGGGTGGGTGGAGCAGAGTGTATAAGGGTTTGTTATATGGGTGAGGAGAGCAGAGTGTATAAGGGTGTGTTATATGGGTGAGGGGAGCGACCTGTTTAGGAAGGAGGGTTAATGGCCTGGTCAGGAAGGGGGGTTATTGGCCTGGACAGGAAAGGGAGGGCCTGGTCAGGAAGGGGGGTTAATGCCCTGGTCAGGTAGGGGGTTAATGACCTGGTCAGGAAGGGGGGCTAATGGCCTGGTCAGGTAGGGGGTTAATGGCCTGGTCGGGAACGGGGGTTAATGGCCTGGTCAGGAAGGGGGGTTAGGGGGCCTAGTCAGGTAGGGGGTCAAAAAATTGGTCGGGAAGGGGGTTTATGGCTTGTCAGGAATGGGGGGCTAATGACCTAGACAGGAAGGGTTGGAGGCGGGTCAGGAGGGGGAGTTAGTGGCCTGATCAGGAAGGGGCGTTTATGACCAGATCAGAAAGGGGGGGAGAGGCCTAGTCAGGAACATTAAAAGAAGGTTAAAATGCTGCTGTTTTGCACTATTGTGTTGCAATATTTTTGCAAAATCACTTAGAAAACTACTCTAGTAAATGCAGTGTAATTTTGCTACCCATAGTAATAATAGAATGATAAATTTTGAAAAGGTTCTGGTCTTCGTCCAAGTATCTTTTTAATAGTTCCACACATTTGTGCCCGAAGGACCTGGGCGCATGCGCAGTAGAAATATGTAGATGCTGTGGTTCTAAATACATCGGGAATGTGTTTTCCACTTTGTAATACACACAGTAAGTGATGTTTTAGTTTTAATAAATTTTTTGGGAATTTGTATTGCGGATTTTATGTCACATAAAGATTTTATTAACTATAGGGGCAGATAATTATCTGTAATTAGCGGTTCGTTAGTTGGAATAGGTATACATTGTGAGGGATCAGCGTCCAGAGCAGGTAGCAGGCTGGGCTTCCACAGACAGAGACAGTGAACACTGGTAAAGTTCAAGTCCCGGCTGTGTGGGTTTTTTATATGATAAACGGAAAAAAAACCGGCCTTAAAAATCCCGGTAAAACATAAAACAAAAATGCTCGGCTGGGGCGCTAAAATATACCGAATATAGTCCTATCTTACCCGGGAACACTCAGTGACCCTGGGCAAAGCTGCAAATACACAAAAGCAGGAGCTATTATAAAAATGGCTCCCGCAAAACACCAGCAGCCCCTGACAGGCCGAAAACTCAGGTTTATAGGCTTGCACCGCCTCACTGGTGGTGGGGGGGCCACCCCCCCGGCTCTTTTAACCCCTCCAGAAAAGCGACCCGGATTAAAGGGGGAGGAACCCTTATATACATTCAGTATTATGACACACACAAATGTCGGCTTTCCTTACCCAGCCCCGGGCCACTCGGGACAGACTGGTCCAAAACCCCCTTTTCCCAAGGGCCGATAGGACAGCATTTTGGGGAAACAATATCTTCTGTCCACCACCCGCCTGTCACGTTCACTACCCTCCCCTCTGTTGAGCCTGTGGGGTCGGACACACTTACCCCCCCAAACAATGCATCCCCAGAAATGCATCGCATTGCCCCGTAGTTTCCCCGCCCCCGTGCTCCACAGGGGAAAAATAAAATTTTGCAGTGAGTCAGGAAAA
>JAODAL010044510.1:0-32820 GCA_025379985.1 Phyllomedusa bahiana | reverse complement strand
GTTGAAAGACCCCTTTTTTTCCGGCACTTTTAAAATCTGTGGGTCATCGGGTTTGGGGGCCATGCTGGGGCCCAGGACAGGGATAGTCTATGCCAGTGCAACTCAAATGGTGGTTCAAAAAACCCCTTTTTCCCCCGGGCATTTTTTTAATTTTTTTGGGTCAGACGGGGTTTTAAAATTGGTCATAACTGGGGGTCCGGGACAGAATAGTCAATTTCCAGTAAAACCCAAAAGGGGTTCAAAGACCCCTTTTTTCCCCCGGCACTTTTTTAACCCTGGGGTCATGCAGGTTTGGGGCTCTGCTGTGGCCCAGGACAGGTCTAGCCCAATGTCCAGTTCAACTAAAAGGGTGGTTCAAAAAAACCCCTTTTTCCCCCAGCACTTTTTAATCTTTTTGGCCCAGACGGGTTTTTAATGGCATACTGCGGTCCGGACAATATACCCAATGTCATTTCAACTAAAAGGGGGGGTTCAAAGATTTCCTTTTTCCAGCATTTTTTTAATCGGGGGGAAATCCCGGGTTTGGGGCGCATGCTGTGGCCCAAAAGGAATAGTCAATGTCCAGTAAACCCTTAAAAGGGGGTTGAAAGACCCTTTTTCCGGCATTTTTTTAACCCTGGGGTCATGCGGGTTTTTGGGGGCTCTTTCTGCTTTCCCCGGGGGAAAAAAGGAAATATTTCAATGTCCTTTTTCAAGAAAAAATGATGGTTCAAATCATACTCCCAATCTGGGATTTTTTAAAAATTTGGGGGGTCTTTCCATTTTAAGGGCCCCATGCTTGGTGCAAGAAAAGGGGTAGTGAATGGCCTGTACTTTTTTTCTGTGGCTTTTTTTAACCTAAGTGTTTTTCCTAAGATGTAGAAAGTACCCAAATTTGACGTTGGGGATTTTAAAATTCCAGTTTCTTCAGCCCTTTTTTGGGTGTAAAAAAGAAGGTGTTTTTTTCTTCTCCCATAGACTTTAAGGGCCCACCGCGATAATCTATTATGGGCCCTATCGAATACCTGTTGAAAAATTGACAATATTGACATCAACCCGATGACGATAGTCCAACGTAATCCCCTCATCACTACGGGTTTGTTTTTTTTTTTACAATCCCAAAATGAAAAAGAGGGGGAGGGGAGAAGGGGCTTTCCCATCTCAAAACTTTTCCCGGGAATATCTTGGGTCATGCAAAAATTATCTAATATCTGTAGGCTCTGGAACCCGCACCCCCTTTTAGAAATGGCCCCCAACTTGCATAAATTTCCCGAACAGAGAGGGGCAAGGCCCATGCTTGGGGCCCCTTCCATTCTTTCCCCAAAAGGGGACCCTGAGTTTTGTGGGCTGCGACTGGTGGGGGGGTTGGGAAAAACCATTTGTAATTTAGTCTTGTTGACACCCAGGGGGTGGGGCAAGGGACCCCAAATTCGGGCCAAATTTGGGTTTTGTAAGCTGAAAGGTTTGGGTTTGAGGCAAGGGGGCCGTCAGTAAATTTAGTTTTAAAGGGCTGCAGACTGGTGGGGAAAGGAACCTTTGTCAATTTTTAGTAGACTAAAAGGCGGGTTTGGGGCACAGACCCCACCCAGAAATTTTAGCCCTTGAAGTGCAGGGTGGTAAAGGCGGGAGGCCGTCGGGTCAATTGTGGGGGAAAGGTTCCCGGGACGGGTGGGGGGGCAAGGAGCCATCAGCCCAATTAGTCTTGTGGGGAAGGGTATGTGGGGGCAGGGGACCCCTTTTTAGCCAATTAGTTTTTTGGATGGGGCAGGGCTGGTGAGGCGGGGGACCCTTTCCACCCAATTGGTCTTGAAGGTTTTGCAGGTTGGTAAATTGAACCCAAGGAAGGTTCAGTCAATTATTTTCTTAAAGGTTGCAGACTGGGGGGGGAAAGAAGCCTTTAAAGTAAATTTTGTCTTTTTAGACTGTTTTGCTGGGGGGGCAGGGAGCCATTACCCTTTTATTTCTTGGGAGGGGCGGGGGCTGGTGAGGCGGGGAAGCCATCCCCCCAAATTTTGGTTTTTAAAAGGCTGAAGGTTTGGGTGAAGCAAGGACCCATCGTAAATTTTTAGTTTAAAAGGTTTGCAGACTGGTGGGGAAGGATCCCCTTTCTTTTCAATTAGTTTTGTAGACTGCAGGTGGGGGGGGCAGGGGGGGCCATCACCCAATTGGTTTTGAAAGCTCCCGGTTTGGGTGGGAAGGGCCGTCGTCAATTGGGTTCTTGAAGGCTGCAGGCTTTGGGGCAAAAGGACCCAATCGTAATTTTTAAGTCTGTGAGACTGCGGGCGGGTGGGCGGGGGGGGCCTTTCTGTAAAGGGGTATTGTAGGCTGCAGGCTGGTAGGGGAAGGGGGGGGGCTTGAAAAATTTTGTCTTTTAGGCGGGGCAGACGGGTTGGGGTAAGGAGCCACCCTGAAAATTAGTTTTGGGTAGGGCGGGGCTGGTGGGGCAGGGAGCCAATGGTAAATTTGTTTGAAAAGCTGCATTTGGGGTGGGGCAAAAAGGTTCAAAAAATGGTCTATTAGTTTTTGTAAAACTGCGGTTTGGTAGGTTTAAAAAGGCCATTGGCCAATTAGTCTTGTAGGCGGAAAGCCGTGTGGAGGGACCCATGGGGCAATTCCTCGTTTTTAAACCAGGCTGCCAGGGCAGGGAGCTTCAAAAAAATTTGGTTCTTGTATTTTTACAGGCTGGTGGGGCAGAGGGCCAACGGCCAACTAGTCTTGTAGGCTGTAGGCTGCCTACAAGACGTCAGTGGGGTATCTTAACATAGGTGGCATGATGATTTTTGGTGGGGTTCGGTGTAGTTAGAGGTTTGGCCTCAGGGGTTGGGGGGTTCATGTAGTTGGGCATGGTTTTAAAGGGATGGCCCCTGGAGTGTTTGTAATTTTTTTGGGGGGGGGGGCCCACTGCATTTTCATGCTAAAGGGGCTCAAAATGCTGATAAAAAGGGCCCAGTAAATGGGAAAAAGTGTCTTTTTCCCCAGGTCACGGCTCCCAAGTCCCCCATAGAAGTCCCTTTTGGGGTCAGTTCCCTGTTTAGAAGAAAATTTTCTTTTATGTGCCTTTTGATATTTTTCTTTAGTTGATATTTGTGTTTTACTGATTTGGGAATGTGTAGTATGTTGCCCCAACCCGGGGAGGGGGGGCCCTTTAAATGCTCTTTTTTTAAAAAAAAAACTTTTTGGATGTGCAAACCCAAAAATTTTGTTTTCTAGTTTTTGTTATGGGGGGAGGGGGCTGGACTCTTTGTTGGTTTTTAAACAACTCCCCCAAACCTTCACGGGTTTTTTAAATTTCAATCCCAATGTCCCCTAGTAGCGGGAAATTCACCCCCTGAATTTATGGAGGGGGGAAAAGGGCCCCTAAGGGGAGTTAAAGTTGTTTTGGGTTTTTCCCACCTTTTATTTGAGGGTCCCCTTGCTGAATTGGCAGGGGGGCTTAAGCATTTTTTTATCAAAAATGTGAACTAAAACCTAAAAAAAAATTTTTCATCCTAAGTACCCAGAAATGCTTTTTCCAAAAAAATTTTGGGTGCCTTTTGGGGTTTGGGTTTTTAATATTTGTAGTGTGGTGTGGTTTGGGGTTCCCCGGAAGGGTTATTGGGGCCAAAAGGGGCTAACTTATGCCTTTTTTTTTTCAAAAAAAGTTTTTGGATGTCCCCAAAGGGCCCAAATTATTTTTTCTATTTTGCTAGGGAAAAAGGTTTTTTTTTTAAAGGGTGTTAAAAGAAAACTGGGCAAGTTAGCACCTCTAATCCCCAAGGGGAAAATAAAATTTTAAAAAAGTCTTTATTAAAAAATTAAAAGGGTTTTTTGAGAAAAAAAAGGCTTTATTGACCCTTGGAAAACCCAAAAAAAAGGGGAATCTGGTTTTGTTATTTAAATATATTGGATACTTTCCCTTTTATAAATTCACACAAAAGGGGGGGATTTCTTCAGAAATCATTGCTGTATTTTTTATTTTCCCTTTTTTTTTAAAAAGCCCGGTATCAGTTTTAAAGTCCCTTTTTCAGTTTTATGTTTTAAAGTTATTCAAAGGTTTTATTTTCTTGGGCCTCCGTTTGGGGTGTGGGAATTGCTGGAGCGCTGGTGGTCTTTGGGTTAAAATTTTAAAATGGCGGCTATAAAAAAGTGTGAATATTTTGTGTTAAAGCGTTTTAGGGTTGGCCATCGAATCGGTCGTTTGGGTCGACCTTTGACCCAAACCAAAGGGTATTGGGTTGGGCCGATGATAGTTTGATCCCCCAAATGACCTTTAAAAAGTCTAGGGGGGAAAGAGCAACAAACCTTCATTCAAAAAACCCAAACAGGGTGGGAAGGGGGAAATTAAAACCCATCCAAACAGTAAAATTGGTTTACGTGCAAATTTTAGGCAACACCACTTAGGTTTTTAAAAAAAAAAAAACAATAAAAACAAAAAAAAAAAATAAATAAAAAAAAAAAAAAAAACCAAAACCTTTTCCACTACCCCTGCCCTTCCCACCACAGCCATGAGTTTAAAAACCTGCTATAAACCAAAATTTTAAAAAAGTGGGAAGGCAGTTTTGTTTGAACCATCATTTTACTTAAAATGGACATTGATATCCTGTCCCGGGAAACGCAGCATAAACCCCCCAAACCTGCATTGACCCCCGGATTTAAAAGTGCCGGGAAAAAAAGGAGTCTTAAAACCCCCCATTTTATTTTAAACTGGCATAAAATATCCCTGTCCTGGACCAAAAATTGACCCCCAAGGGGTTGACACCAAAATTTAAAAGTTTCGAAAAAAAAAGTCCTTTAAAATCCTTTTTATTTTTCACGGGAAACATTAAATTATACCTGTCCCGGGGCCCAACGCAGGGCCCCCAAAAATGCATGTCCCCAAAAAATTAAAAAAATTCCCGGAAAAAGGAATCTTTCAACCCCATTTTATTTTTCACGGGGGACTTTTTTTTTTTCCTGTCCTGGGCCACGCATGAACCCCCCAAACCTGCATGACCCCCACATTTAAAAAGTGCCGGGAAAAAGGAGTTTTTTCAACCACCATTTTAGTTTTCACGGGGACATGGGACTACCCCCTGTCCTGGGCCACAGCAGGGAGCCCCAAACCGCATAAACCCCGGGGGGAATTAAAAAAGTCCCCGGAAAAAAGGATTTTTTTTAAAATCCTTTTTAGTTTTATGGACATTGACTTTACCTGCCCCGGGGCCCCCAGCAATGAGCCCCCCAAACATGAATGCCCCCCAAGTTTAAAAAAAGGGGCCCGGGAAAAAGGGAAAAGTCCTTGAAACCACAATTTTTAGTTTCACTGGCATGGGAATACCCCTGTCCGGGCCCCCACAGCATGACCCCCAAAACCTGCTGCCCCCCAGATTGAAAGATGGGGAAAAGGGTCTTTAAACCCAACCATTTTATTTTAAAAGGGGACTTTGGGACTACCCCTGTCCGGGGCCACAGCAAAACCCCAAAAAACCTGCAGGGACCCCCAGTTTTAAAAAAGTGCCGGAAAAAGGAGTCTTTTAAAACCACCATTTTTTTTTCACTGGACATTAAATTTATACCTGTCCGGGCCCCCAACAGCATGAGCACCAAACCTGCATGCCCCCCAAGATTTAAAAAGTCCCCGGAAAAAAAGGGGGCCCTTGGCCACCTTTTTTAGTTTCACTGGACATAGGGAATACCCTTTTCCCTGGGCCACAGCCTTGACCCCCAAAAACCTGAATTGACCCAGTTTAAAAAGTCCCGGAAAAAAAGGAAGTCTTTAAACCCCCAAAATTTAGTTCCCCCACTGGATTTTTTTGCCCCCCTTATCCCTTTGCCCCGGGGCCACACCCAGGGAACCCCCCAAACCTGACTGGACCCCCGGGTTTAAAAAAAGTGCCAAAAAAAGGAGTTTTTTTGAAAAACCTTTTTGTTTCATTTGGGGACTTTTATGTCCCTGCCTGGGGGACGCTTTGCCCCCTTTCCTTTGAGTGGGGGCCAATTTGGCTCATTTGGGAAAAATTTTGGTGGTTAACGATCCTGTTACACCCAGGTCCCCTTTTTTTGGAAATTCTTTTTCCATTTTACTAAACGTGTGGAGGAAATTTTTCCCCTGAAAGTTGTTCTTGTCCGGCCCCAATCCCTCCATGTCCTCTGAAAAACCCTACAATTGGTCAATTTTCCCTGTACCTCCCTTGTAAAATTTTCAGAGGGAATTTTTTTAAACAGCTATTTTGTACATCCCAAAGGGGTTTTTTTATATTTTTAATTCTAAAAAACAAATTTTTAAAATTTAGGGGGAATCCCACCAGTCTTTTTTTCTCTTTTTTTCCCTTGAAATTTAAAGGGTTGTCTCTTCGGGATTGATAGCTATGTTAAAGTTTCTTGCAAAAAAAAAGTCATTTTGCAATATTTTGTCCTTTAAAACCCCAGTGTCCCTCCCCCTTTTTCCTTTTTCTAAACCGCACCCTCACCCTTACCCAAATCTTGACAATTGTGAAGAAAAAAAGTTCTGTTAGAAAAAAAACTTTTTTTTTTATAATGGGGACCTTTTAGTATAAGTGGTGTCACAGAAAAATCCCCCCCAAAAAAATTAAAAGCATAACCTTGACCCCAATCTTGACAATTTTTTGGAAGGAAAAAAATGTCTGTTAGAAAAAAAAAATTTTTTTTTAAAAAAGGGACCTGTAGTATAGCTGGTGTCAAAAGGCAAAATGCCCCCCCAAAAAATTTAAAAAGCATGACCCCTTGGGGCCCCTTTGGAAATTGGGAAAAACCCAAACGTCTGTTGGGAAACATAATTTTTTTTTTTAATAGGACCTTGTATTTGCTGTTTGTCAAAGCAAAATGCCCCCAAAAATTCCCAAAGGGCATGGACCCCTTGACCCCACTTTGGCCCAAATTGTGAAAAAACAAAAGGTCTTTTTAAGAAAAAAAATTTTTTTTTTAAAATTTGGCCCTTTGTAGTATAGTTTCCCATTTCCCCAGCAAAAATTCCCCCCAAAAATTTTAAAAGGCTTGCCCTTTGGACCCCAAATTTGGGACAATTGTGGAAGAAAACATGTCTTTTAGAAAAAACATTTTTTTTTTTTTTAATAGGTTTTATTGTCGGTTTTTTTTTTTGGGGGGGCTGCATGTCGGGGGGAAAAAAATGCCCCCAAAAAATTAAAAGGCATAAACCCTTGAGCCCCTTTGGACTTTTTGTGAAGGGAAAAAAACGTCGGGTTTTGAAACTTTTAATTTTTTTTTTTTAATGGGAACTGGTAGTAAAAGCTGAATGTCAAAAGCAAAATCCCCCCCAAAAAAATTCCCAAAGCATGCCCCTTGAGCCATTTTGGGGACAATTGGGGAAGAAAAAATTGTCATGTTTGGGGAAAAAACAACATTTTTTTAAAAATGGGGCCCTTTTTTAGTTTAGCTGCATGTCCCCAGCAAAATGCCCCCAAAAAATTCCAAAGGGAAAGACCCTTGACCCCAAATTTGGGACAATTGTAAATGAAAAAATGACTGTTGGGGAAACAACATTTTTTTATAATAGGACTTTGGGTTATAGCTGCATGTCACAGAAAAAAGGGCCCCAAAAAAATTTCAAAGCATGACCCCTAAGCCATTTTTTGGAAAAAATTGGGGGGGGGGAAAAACTGTTCTGTTAGAAAAAACAAAATTTTTTTTATAAAGGCCTTTTGGTATTGCTGCATTTAAAAAGCAGCTGACCCAAAAAATTTAAAAATGACCCTTCTCGAAAAGTTTTGGGGGTGAGGGGAAAAATGGCATTTTGGGAAGCCACTTTTTCTTTTCCCAAAAGGGAAACCATGATTTTTTGCTGTACCCTCAACAGCAACATGCCCCCAAAAAATTTTTGACTTCTGAGCCACTATTAAAAATTGTGGGGGAAAATGCCATTTCCCCCCTTTTTCTGTTCCAAAGGACCTTGAGGGACTGCTGTATCTCACGAAAAATTTTTGCCCCCAAAAAAATTTAAATAAATATAAACTTCTCAGCCACTTTTAAAAAATTGTGAGGGGAAAAATGCCAATTAAAAAGCCAAATTTCTTTTTCAAAGGACCTTTAATTTTTACCCTGTTTCCACAGCAAAAATGCCCTTTTTAAAAAACCTTTTGGACAATGCGAAAACTTTTTAAAGTAAAGTGGGGTTTTAAATTTGGAATACGGTTTTTGGGTAATGAAACTTTGCTGTTTTTTTAACTTCTCCTCACAGCAAAACCAGAAAAAATAAAATTTTTGGAAAAAAAAGAAAATTTGAAAATGGCAGTAAGAAATGATCTTTAAAAAAAAAATTTTTAAAGGGGGCCCAATTTCGTTTGAAGAGGAATGTGAAGTAAAACCGGAAAACTAATCGGTGACCCCCGGGAAATTTTGGGGCCAAACATCATCGAGTTTCCATGCCTGTTCTTTTCTTGTGAAAGTCAAACGATCCACATTTTTCTGGGGGAAAGGGGGCCGGATGCTTTTTGTCTGTAATGACTCCTCCGGCTGTCCCGGGAAGGCCCCGCTCAGATATAAAGTTTGGCGGGCGGGCATGACAACTTTTTTATGGGTGGGAGTGACCCTCGGGCCATTGGGCCCTTTTTTTGGATACCCAGAAGGGATTGGGCCCGGGAAAACACAAAACAAAAACATGGGTTTGGTTGAGACGCAATTTATTTCGTGCACCATGATTTTAAAAGCTGGTCTTTTTTGGTGTTGGATGTGTGCCCTCCCATTGCTTGAGTTGGTGAGGGGGTTAAAAAAAGATTGCCAGGGGTTTCACCCATTAGGTTTTCTGCCACCTTCCCTGCTGTTGCTGCCGCTACGATATTTAGCACTCTCCGCTTTTCCACGTCGTGATGTTGTTCCCCCCGTGACATTTAAAGAACGTGAAGCAGACGAAAACAAAATGTCTCCAGTTGATCAATTGAAAGGGGTCTCCTTTCCTGCTTTTTTACTCTCTTTTTGGGGGGGTTTGGAAGGAAAGTGTTGAGTTTTGTTTTGTACCGGGGACCCAAGGAGGGTGGCCACCCAGAAAACTGTTTTTAAATTTTTGATGGCCTTAAATTGCGAGGTTCATGTTGGGGGAAATTGGAGAACCCAAAGACTCATGGGGAGAGGGGGACCCTTGATTTTCCAACCCCCTGGGTTGGGGGGGGCCCACTAGAAAAACTGATTTTCCCTCTTCTTTCCCCTCCGCCTCAAATTCGCGCCCAAACCATTTTTTCCCAAAGGGGAAGGGGCCCCGTGGGTAACGTCGGTGTCTAGGAATACCCCCTTTCCCCCCTCCGTTTCCCTTTCCCGGCACGCTTCAACACACCCCTAAATTGCCTGAGTTGATGCACCCTGAGAGCTGATGCGCTGCCTTGCACTACCCCCTGGACCCCAAACCCAAACGGGCCTAATGAAACCGAAAAAAATTGAAAAACTGTCGGGCCTTGTGGATTCAACCCGGAAAAGAAAGGGTCCTGTCCGCATCTGTGTCCCTTCCTCCTCCGTCCGGGGGGCGGGACTTGTTGTTTCAGAGTGTCAAACGATCGTTCCCGAAAAATAAAATCACCACAATGTTTATGCTGTCAAGGGCATCGTCCGCATTGGGCCATTTTTTGGGGGCTTCTTCCCAAAAAAGGCAAGGATGGTTTTCCAAAAACTTTTCCCCGCCTTTCCCCCCTCTCGGGGGCTCAAACCCCCCGAGGTCCCCCCTGCTGCTTGTAGGCCTTTTGTATTGTACTGGGGTAAGGCATTGCACTGCCCGCCACAATCGCTGGAGCATGTGGAGGGTGAAATTCCAAAGGGGTTGGCCCCCGTTTAACAATTTAGACGGTTGACGGGAGAGGGGCCCAGCTGACGCTGCAAACCCCCGCCAGGCGGGACGGGAAACGGGGGGCGAACGGGCGGAAATGCGAACTTTAGGGCTTTGAGCCTTCCTCACCAGGGCCGTCCGCCCGGGGAGTCTTTTTGAAATTTTTTGGACGACCAAGGTTCATGACATGTGCCAGGAAAGGGATGTGCTCCCGCCTACCCTTTTTAAGGGGGCCCCCGGGCCGCTGATTTTTGCCCCCTTTTTCGCAACCAAACCTTCCCGGCACAAGGCTCTTGTCCCCCCGCCAGCGCCGGGCCCTTTTTTGGGGGAGAGCCGTTTCCCCCGCTCCCGAAACCCGTGTGTGGAAAGGTTACCAAAAACAGATTAATTTCAAAACGGCCCCGGGTTTTTTGGGCACTTGATGCCACCAGAGGACCTTGGGGGAAAAAACCAGCAAACCCTTTAAATGGGCCCTTTTAAGAGCGTGCGCCCGAGCCTGAAAAGCCCCCGGGGACCCCCCAGGAATCCCCCCCAGCTCCCCCCAGTGAGCTGTCAACAGAGATTTAGAGGCCTTGGGGCCCTGCTTACCCCGTCCATTGTCCCGGTTGGGGCAGATGGGGTTTTCCCGGGCCCCAGATGCAACAAAGCCTTGATATTTTAGATGGGCACATGGTGGCCAGGGGGGGATGGCTTTTCTGGCAAAAATTGGCCCCCGGGGCCCGGGAAACGGGTTTTTGGGGGAAAGGGAAGGGCCCTGAATGGCGGAAAAAAATCGTGTCCCCCCAAAACGGAAAAGGCCAAAAATTTCCCGGCCAAAAGCCTGGGGAATGCCGACATTCAGGCCCCTTTTGGGTTTGGGCGATGGTTTGGGTTAATTGTTTTTTTTTTGCTCCCAAACCTGGAAAACAGAAGGCTGGTGCCTTTGATGGCGCCTGTAAGGCGTGCAGGTCGTCAAAGGCGGGAGGAGAAGGGGTAGGATGGGTTTTCTTTTGGTGCTGTTTTTTTTACTCCGGGACCCGGGGGAGGCTGAACGGAGGTGATCCCTGATCATGACTCTGAGAGAATGGGGGAAGCCCGAGGAAAGCTTGGTGGTGGCGGAGGAGGAGGAGGAGGCGGAAAACAGAGGGTGTGACAAATGGTTTGGGGCCCGGCGTTTGGGGCCCCGGCCTTTTTTTCCAAATGTTGCCTTTAAATTTTTTCTCAGCATTCGCTGGGTTTTGACTAGAAAATGTTGGTGGGGGTTAACCCCTAAGGTTTTTGCCTTTACTTATGGTTTTTCCCGCAAAAAGGGGGAAATTTTGACAACGCTGGGTGAAACAGAGGCCCTTTGGGCCCAAAAAAGGCCCGGGTTGAGAGGTCCTGGACCTTTTTTATGGCGAAAAAAGCGGCGTGGGGGTTTAGGGTGACCTTTGGGTGGCGGAAACCATATCCAAACAGACCTTTCTGGGAAACGACCCCCCTCCCTTTTTGAAGCGGAACCGTACTGACCCCTACCCCATCCCCTTCCCCCCTCGTCCAGTGATGAAGCACTCACAAGCAAAAATTTTGCTGAAAAGACCAAAGTTGGATTTCCCCAAGGGGTCATTATCATAATCAAACCCCAGGGGACTTCGTCCGCTCCTGACTTTCTGCATTTCAAAGGGGTGCGGGCCTTTAAAACAAGAGGACTGCAAGGCGTTGCCGAACGCCCGGGGTTTTTTTCCCATTGGGCCCGGGTTCCCTTTTTCCTCCCCTGATGGGCATCAGTAAAAGGGCGTCAGAGCAAGGAAAAATCTTTTTTTTTTTTGGCCTCTTTTTTCTTTTAACATGCCCTTCTGGGCCCCCAACCGCATTTTGTCATCAAAGAGGTCTTCAGAAAATGGATTATCCACAGTGGTGGGTACACGAGTTGACATTTGGGCTGCTTCATGTTGGACGGATGCTGATGATGCTGATGACAACATTTGTGGCCGTGACTGGGAGGACGAGGAGGTAAGACTGCTGGATGAAGGTTGCTTTAAACCCACTGAAGGACAGATTGGCGACGCTGTTGTTACTGAGATTCACGGGCCCCTGACACAGCGATGACAGGCCTGACGGTCCTGCAACGGGACGATCCGCTGGCATGCGTGTTGTGCCAGCACTGGAAAGACACCTTCTCTCGTACCTCTACCTCCATGTCCTACCCCCCTCTTTGCTCGCTTACCACCTGAATTTCGCTCCATGTTCAGAAATATAAAAATTTGAGAAGGTTTATGGAAGAGTTTTGGAAAGTCTCTTATTAAAGACGGCAAATCACAGCTATTCTCAAATCCCTCAAATCGAAAACAAAATTGCTGTATTAACATTTAACTGCAAAGTAGATCTATCAACAAGCTGGCCTCCCGCCAAAGTAAAAAAACACGTATTGAAATGTATTTGGATAATAAAAGGTATTTTTGGCACCTTTCAATTCACCTGTGGTGACTCCCAAAATTGCTGCTTCACATTTAAGTGCAAGGTCCCTCAATGAACAAAGCTGTACTGCGCCAAAGTAAAAAAAACACGTATCTGTAATGTATTCGGATACTAAAAGGTATTTTTTGGCACTATCAATTCACCAGTGGTAACTTCACAATTGCTGAATTCAAATTTAAACTGCAAGGTGGCTCTATCAACAAATCTGGACTGGGGAAAAGTGAAAAAAAAACACGTATCTGTAATGTATTCGGATAATAAAAGGTATTTTTTGGCACCTATCAATTCACCTGTGGTGACTACAAAATTGCTGTATTCAAATTTAACTGCAAAGTAGATCTATAACAAAGCTGGCCTGCGCCAAGTGAAAAAAACACGTATCTGAAATGTTTTTCGGATAATAAAAGGTATTTTTGGCACCTTTCAATTAAACCTGTGGTGACTAAAAAAATTGCTGTATTCACATTTAAGTGCAAGGTGCCTCAATGAACAAAGCTGTAGTGCGCCAAAGTGAAAAAACACGTATCTGTAATGTATTCGGATAGAAAAAGGTATTTTTTGGCACCTATCAATTCACCTGCGGGGGGATTACAAAATTGCTGTATTCACATTTAAGTGCAAGGTGCCTCAATGAACAAAGCTGTAGTGCGCAAAAGTGAAAAAAAAGTTTCTGTAATGTATTCGGATAATAAAAGGTATTTTTGGCCCCTTTCAATTCACCTGTGGTGACAAAAAAATTGCTGCATTCCACATTTAAGTGCAAGGTGCCTCAATGAACAAAGCTGTAGTGCACAAAAGTGAAAAAACACGTATCTGTAATGTATTCGGATAATAAAGGTATTTTTTTGGCACCTATCAATTCACCTGTGGTAACTACACAATTGCTGAATTCAAATTTAACTGCAAGGTGGCTCTATCAAAAAATTTCTGGATGGGCAAAGTGCAAAAAACACGTATCTGTAATGTATTCGGATAATAAAGGTTTTTTTGGCACCTATCAATTCACCTTTTGGTGACTAAAAAATTTTGCTGTATTCAAATTTAACTGCAAAGTAGATCTATTCAACAAAGCGGGGCCTGCGCCAAAGTGAAAAAAACACGTATCTGAAATGTATTCGGATGATAAAAGGTATTTTTGGCCCCTTTTTCAATTCACCTGTGGTGACTAAAAAATTGCTGTATTCACATTTAAGTGAAAGGTGCCTCAATGAACAAAGCTGTAGTGCCCCAAAAGTGAAAAAAAAAAGTATCTGTAATGTATTCAGATAATAAAAGGTATTTTTTGGCAACCTATCAATTCACTGTGGTGATTACAAAATTGTTTATATTCACATTTAAGTGCAAGGTGCCTCAATGAACAAAGCTGTAGTGCGCAAAAGTGAAAAAAACACGTATCTGTAATGTATTCGGATAATAAAAGGTATTTTTGGCACCATTTCAATTCACCTGTGGTGACTACAAAATTGCTGCTTTAAACATTTAAGTGAAAGGGGTGCCTCATTGAAAAAAAACTGAAGTGCGCCAAATTGAAAAAACACGTTTCTGTAATGTATTCGGATAATAAAAGGTATTTTTTGGCACCTATCAATTCACCTGTGGTAACTACACAATTGCTGGATTCAAATTTAACTGCAAGGTGGCTCTATCAACAAATCTGGACTGGGCAAAAGTGAAAAAAACACGTATCTGTAATGTATTCGGATAATAAAAGGTATTTTTTGGCACCTATCAATTCACCTGTGGTGACTACAAAATTGCTGTATTCAAATTTAACTGCAAAGTAGATCTATCAACAAAGCTGGCCTGCGCCAAAGGGACGAAACACGGATCTGACATGTATGCGGCTAATAGAAGGTAGTGTTGGGCACCTCTCAATTCACCTGTAGGGACTACAAAATTGCTGTATTCACATTTAAGTGCAAGGTGCCTCAATGAACAAAGCTGTAGTGCGCCAAAGTAAAAAAACACGTATCTTTTAATGTATTCGGATAATAAAAGGTATTTTTTGGCCCCCTATCAATTACCTGTGGTGACTACAAAATTGCTGTATTCACATTTAAGTGCAAGATGCCTCAATGAACAAAGCTGTAATGGGCAAAATTGAAAAAGAACACCTATCTGAAATGTATTCGGAAAATTAAAAGGTATTTTTTGGCACCTATCAACCTGTGCTGACTACAAAATTGCTGGATTCTAATTTAACTGCAAGGGGCATATAACCAAAGCTGGAATGGGCCAAATTGAAAAGAACACCTATCTGAAATGTTTACTGATAATAAAGTGGGGGTTTTGCACCTAACAAAGAGGGCCTGCGTTACTAGAAAGATGTGTATCCTAATATAAGTTCAGGCTGCCCAAAATCCAGGAAATATTTCAAAAGAAAACTGTTAATAATAAAGCTATTGCAGTGCAATGTCTACACTAAAATCTTGGTGAACTTTATCCAGTATTCTTTATAGAGCTTGTCTGTGTTCGCCCGCGGTGCCCCCCCCCCTCGCTCTCCCCCGTGACTTTACAGCGGTCGATTTTACTTTAAAATTCTCTACCTAACTACCTAACTCTTCAGATCTCTGATCTAACTAAGTTGTAAGGATCAAGCTAACAGTTGAGCTTTCTCTGTGAAGAAATAGAATAATTTCGCTGAGCTGTTTGGACACAGGCAGAGCGCACGTCCTACTGCTATGAGACGCTGAGAGACACTGATCTGAACAGGAAGGGCTGTTCTATGTAAAATGAGGTCAGTGTGATTTTTCAGCCAATCGCAAAACCCTACACATCCCAGTCATGACGTCGCACACACATCTCACCCTGCTCCCATTCTGTAAGCTGATTTGCTGGCCCCCAAAATGACAGGAAGCGCCGAAAATGGCGCGATATTTTAAAAGATGATGCACAGATTTTAACCTAAATTATCGCATGATCTAAAAATTTCGATCAACATAAAAACTGTGCCGATTTCAACTTTGTCAACTTGCTTGACTGCCTGTGAAATGCCAAAAGTTCAGGTGGTTTGCAGGTGACTCTGCAAGGATGTTCACAAGAGTCTTTGCAGAGTTTTCAGCTGCATGGAAATCATCGAACTGCAGATGTGGACTCTATAGAGAAATATAGGTTAGCCGAGAGTAGTGACACTTCCTGCATACATCCCTGGTGATCATGTGAACACTGGGACCAGGTAACTGTAGGAGCTGTCGAATCTTTGACATGGATCAGCCCTGAAATCAGTGCTGGGGGCTGTATTACCCTTGTTACTGGGGGCTGATATATAAATGTATGGTTAAAGTGTCTCAGAAAGATAATTTCTTGACATAATGGGGGAGGGAGGGAGTGTAAAAATATAAAGAAAAAAACAAAGAAAAAAATAAATAAAAACACAAATCTCCACCCCTCCCCCCTTCCACACAGACACACTGGTCCCAAACCTCAGCATTTGGCCTTGCCTTGGGTGACGTAATACTATATGTAACCTATATAAAAACTTATTTTAGTGCTTTTTGCTGCAAAAAATAAAATTAGAAAAAAATTGAAAAACAGATGAATTTCTTTTTTTATTTTTTAATTTCCCCTGATGTTACAAAAAAAATTCTGATGAAGTATGACCTAAAATGAAAGCCTTATGTATCATGAAAAAAGGCAAAATATGTATATTTGAATAACCACGTGAGAAAGCATTATAGCTTTCAAAATTGAATGTACTTAAAAAAAAAAACCTTTTAAAAAAAAAAATCAAATATTTAATTGGCGAACAGAGAAAGGCTCTATGAGACTTGATAGAAATACAGTATGAGGGGTGAAGTTTTTAAACCTGCGGATATGGGGTGGGAAATTGTACTCTGGCCCAAATGTATGTACGAAAGAAAAGCCTTTCACCCATCAGTTAAAGGATAAGGGATAATATTATCTAATAAAACCCTTTTACCTCTTTTTAAAATTTGTTACCATATCTTGAGAAGTCCGCTTCCCAGAGTGGGATAATTCCCAAACGGACACGTGATTGGAATACCCTAACGTCGCTTGCTTTTACCTGATGCTGAAGGCACATTAGAAAAATTAAACCCCACCAGGACATCCAATTGACTCTGGCAATAACAGTTGAAGTGACTCTGTAAGTATCTAATTCTACATCCTTAACCTCTTGCTAAACTTTTATCCTCTTAAGCCAGAGATGCAAGTGATGTTATTCAAAAATTGTAGAATATCCACCCGGATATGGTTAGTGATTAATGATGTGGAGGCCTTGTGTAGTCTTGAAACAACCGGGTACTTTCGATTAATGAGGGCAATACCAATTGAGTAGACTGAATTTTTGATGACATTGTTGAATTTCACACTAACCTACACTCACCGGCCACTTTATTAGGTACACCTGTCCAAATGCTCGTTAACACTTAATTTCTATCAGCCAATTACATGGCGGCAACTCAGTGCATTTAGGCATGTAGACATGGTCAAGACAATCTCCTCCCGTTCAAACAGAGAATCATTTATGGGGAAGAAAGGTGATTTGAGTGCCTTTGAACGTGGCATGGTTGTTGGTGCCAGAAGGGCTGGTCTGAGTATTTCAGAAACTGCTGATCTCCTGGGATTTTCACGCACAACCATCTCTAGGGTTTACAGAGAATGGTCCGAAAAAGAAAAAACATCCAGTGAGCGGCAGTCCTGTGGGCGGAAATGCCTTGTTGATGCCAGAGGTCAAAGGAGAATGGGCAGATGGTTCGAGCTGATAGAAAGGCAACAGTGACTCAAAAAGCCACCCGTTACAACCAAGGTAGGCGAAGAGCATCTCTGAACGCACAGTACGGCGAACTTTGAGGCAGATGGGCTACGCAGCAGAAGCCCCACACCGGGTGCCACTCCTTTCAGCTAAGAACAGGAAACTGAGACTCCAATTTGCCCAAGCTCATCGAAATTGGACAGTAGAAGATTGGAAAAACGTTGCCTGGTCTGATGAGTCTCGATTTCTGCTGCGACAATTCAGATGGTAGGGTCAGAAATTTGGCGTCAACAACATGAAGCAGGATCCATCCTGCCTTGTATAAACGGTTCAGGCTGGTGGTGGTGGTGTCATGGTGTGGGGAATATTTTCTTGGCACTCTTTGGGCCCCTTGGTACCAATTGGAGCATCGTTGCAACACCTTGTTGAATCTATGCCACGAAGAATTGAGGCAGTTCTGAAGGAAAAAAGGGGGTCCAACCCGTATTTAGCATGGTGTACCTAATAAAGTGGCCGGTGAGTGTATAACTCCTTCATTTTCAAAGAGTCCAGGGAAATGCGATGGGTTTGACATACGCCCCCAGATATGCCAATCTTTAGGGTACTTTCGAATGATGAGGCGATACCAATTGAGTTGACTGAATTCTTGAAATGCCTACTCCATCAGGTTCATAGGAACAAGAGCAAAAAAGTTATTGGTTGCAGGAAATGCACTGCTGCGAAAATTTAAGAAATAGAACATGCTTGCATTTTGTTTTACAGTACTTAAAAATAATTAACACCCTACAAATTTGATATTGCTGGAATTGTTTTAACCTGCAGAATACAGATAGTGCATCATTTATACTGAAGAGTCAATGTTGTAAAAACAAAACCCCTGCAAACATAGCGCAAGTAGTTTTTTTCCCATTTCACCCACTTACATATATTTTTCCGTTTCCTAGTATATTTTATGGTATGGTCAATGACACCATTAGAAAGAACATTTTGTCCTGCAAATTAAAAGCCTTCATATGTCTATGCAGATGGAAAAATAAAAATGTTATGGATCTTGGAAGTCAGAAAGAAAAAAACATAGAGCCATATTATTATGACTGGCTGTCAGGAAGGGGTTAAAGCAAAATCAAAAGAGCTGTGTACATTGGGAATGTGAAACCCCACCAGGATGTTCAATTGTCTCTGACAATAACAGCTTATGTGAATCAGTCTGTAAGTATTTACATCTACATCCTCAACGTCTTGCTGAACTTTTATTCTCTTAAGCCAGAGATACAAGTGATGTTGTTAGAAACTTGGAGAATATCCACCTGGATTTGGTTAGTGACTTCTGATGTGGAGGCCTTGTATAGTCTTTATACAACCAGGTACTTTCGAATGATGAGGGAAATACCAATCGAGTTGACCAAATTCTTGATGACATTGACCCATAATTTCTTCATTTTCAAAGAGTCCAGGGAAATGTGATGGGTTCGACATACACCCCCACATATGTCAGTCTATTCTTATGGTTGAGAGTAGTGTTGATTGAACTGTTCTAGAAAAGATAAGTTCTAGTAGAATTTGGATTTTTTAGAACTCGAACCAAATATTTTACTGTTCGTTCGAGTAAAGTTCTAGTTTGACACGCCATTTTCAGTTTTCATTTTCAGCAACTTTCTGCACTTTTGGCGGCCATCCAAAAACCATGTCAAAAACATCATCGCTGAGGTGTAGGGCTCTCATTGGCTGCTAAAATCACATGACCATGTTATATACTGTATATTTCACTATATTGCTTTGTGAATGCCATTTTCAGCTCACTCTCTGTACTGTACAGACTACTCTTAGTTAGATAGCATTTCCTGTCCATAGACAGCAATAGTTAGGGAGTTTGGTATTGCTGGCTGCATCTTTCCCACACCCAGAAGCTGTAATTTGGTGAAATTTGCAGGCTCACATAACACCTAACTCTCATATACATGGATATATATTATACAGAGTGCCTGTATTTGTTAAATCATACTCAGTGCCCAAAAGTTCAGTTTTTGCAGTTTTGGGGGTTCAGTTATTGTATAACACACCGTCTCCAAATCTCTTATGTGTCAAAGGGGCTTTTGGGCACCCTCAGGATGCAGGGCCCCGTAGCAGCTGCTACCGCTGCACCTCCTATAGCTACGCCCCTGCTTGCAAGCTGTTCTTAGCCATTGAAAGGAATGAAGTATTTTAGCCTCTCAATTTTTTTCTGCCACTCTTAGAGCCAAATTTTCCTCACTAAGTTGTTCCACGTATCCAGTTTACTGTTATGGAAGGTAATTCCAGATTCTCCTCACCTGTATAGGTATAAAAATTAACCCGAACATCTTCTCCCATGGACTTTAATTGGGTTCTAAGTTTGAGTTCTAGGTCGAATAGAACCTCGAACCGAACACACTAAAGTTCGAGGTTCTAATCGAACTAGAACTTTTTACTGCTTGCTCATCTCTAGCTGAGAGAGATGGAAATCTTTCTTACTTGTCAGAGTTTTCAGTTTGATAAAGTACAATAATGGAATAAATATATTGTAAGAAATTGGCGTCTGTGCTACCTTATTCAATATATACACTCACTGATATAAGGTTTTGGTACAGTAGAGGGTATGTCCCTGATGAAGGAAACCACACTGTTTTCCAAAATGTGCTTGCGTTTTGTAGGCTCTTGTAGCTGTAGTGATGTCACTACTGTCAGCCAGCCTGTGCCTGAGTAATCCTGTGCACGGACCAACACGGCATACCCTCCAGCTCAGTAACAGTGAACTGAAATATTTTCGAGCTTGTTATTTTTATCTTATTTATGTGGATTTTTCGATTCCTATTGGAACACTATTTTTTGGTGGGGAATTACTTTGGAGTGGTTATAAGGTATGAACTGCTTATATTGACTATCATTGCTGTATGCATACTTCTCAGGGGTTGAATTTATCAAGCGGATATATTTTTTGTATTGAAGTCTTTAAAGCAGACTGCTACCTTTGAAAGATATTGTTTTTCATTTTATGAGTGTATATATTGAATAAGGTAGCATGGACGCCAATTTCTTACAGTTTTTATTTTCAGAATATACATTAAGGGACATAGCAGAAAGCAAAAAGGTTCCTTTTGGCATTCTGGTTGCTTCCGAATTTTGGAGGTTTTTACCGGCTTTTATACAGGACTAGTTATATTGACAACATTCTAGTGATTTGACAGCGGTCAAAGTGATTTACTTGAGTTTACTTACATTCTGCATCTCAATAAAAAAAAAAATCAGACTATCAGCAACATATAGTCAAGAATCCATTGAATTTTTGGAAGTTCTTTTTTTAGGGATCAGAGAGGTTCCTTACAGACAGATATGTTTTAGAAGAAATCTGCAGTGAATTCACTACTACGTGCTTCTTCGGCACACCGAGAGCCAACAAAAAATGGCGTACCGATTAGTCACTTTTACTAGGACACAGAATCTGTTCCATTGATAATTTTTTTTTTATATAAACGATATAAAGAATGCAGTCTACAGCAAGGCTTCCAGAGAACAGTCTTCAAGAAAAGAAGAGAACTTTTGGTTCTTAAGAATAAAATGCCACAAGAAAATGATATTTTAATAAAATTTAACTTTTACTCAATATGCATTAAAAAGACATTATGAGAGTCGGCATAACATTTTAGTCTTGGTAGGGACTTATCAGTCCACGATAGGAATAGACATTGAGAAAGACCCGACAAGTGGTTCTATATCATCCAACGTTCCACCCTTAGTTGTCCAGGCCACAATCCACACAAATGAAAATTTAGGAATGGTGAAGGCTACTCTCTCCCTATCAAGAAAGAATGCCCTAATTCCAGACCATAGTGGGATAAACGCCCTCAAAAGAGCGACCAACAAATCTGAACCTATTAAACCCTCTGACAGATTCTCTGACCTTAAAACACAAGGGTATACATTATCCAGACTCTTTTCAAAGGGCAGTAGACAAGATCCTCAGTGGGTGAGTAAAGGGGTTAAGATAGAATATGGGGTACAAGGCTGGTATGCCCGCCATGAAACAGGGTTATTGTTGAGACTTAAATGTTATGTAGACTCTCATAATGTCTTTTTAATGCATACTGAGTAAAAGTTAAATTTTATTGAAATATCATTTTCTTGTGGCATTTTAAGTAGATATTTCATTCTTGGAAGTTTGTTTCATTCTGTTTGGCTTCCTAAGAATAAAAAGGAATATATGCAACAGGTAAGATTTATCTCTACTTTTAATGGAAGGTGTTGTGAGATTGAATGCGCTTTACAAAAACATTGGCAAATTTTACAAATGGACTCAATTAATAATAAATATGATTCATCATCACTGATGGTTACATACAGAAAATCTAAACATTTAACCCCTTAATGAGAACAGGGATTTTTCTGTACGTTGTGTTTGTTTTATTCTTCTCTGCCTTTCAGGAGCCATAATTTGTGGATATTTTCATCTATAGACATATGAGAGCTTTTTCTATTAAGAGACAAGATGTTCTTTTTAATAGTACCATTGACTGTACCATTTAATGTACTGGGAAACAAACAAAAATTCTTTGTGTGATGAAAAAAACACAATTGCACCATTTATGGAGATTTGTTTTTTTATCAAGTTCACTATTCGGTATAAATAACATGCTATCCATATTCTGCAGGTTGGTATGAACCTGACGATGCCAATTTTTTCGGCGTTTTTGTTATGTTCTAGTCCTTTAAAAAGACAGAAAAGTTTATTATTTTTATTGTGCTGCAGTACCATTTTCTGCAACCAATAATTTTTTGGGTTTGTTAGTGAATTACCAGCTCCAACCCACGGGAATTCAAAAATCCAAAGCTTTATTTCTTCCATATAAAATCCAAATAATCTCGACAACATCCATGCTAAAAAACAGACGTTTCAGTTACAGGGTAACGGCATATCCAAAGACTGACCCGTTTCGGGGTTTGCCCTTAGATGTAGCTAAGGATTGCACTAACTGAACATACTTAAATACAAAGTATACCCAAGCCATGTGATCAAACATAGCCCATAGTATTGCACAATGGATCATCCAATAAAGTGCCTCCATACAAAAAAACAGGACATGCCATTCACCACCCACATATCACAAAAATTAAGCAAAATTATACCAATCGAATTTAATAATAATAAGAAAAGTCCTGAACATAATTCAAACCATTTGGAATGCGGGTATTAAGATTGAAGATCCATCTTGTCTCCGTGGCGAGAAGCTTTCTATTCAAATCACCTATCAGTGTTTTTCACTTTCTCAGTTCCTACAAAAGACGTCACCGGAATGAACACTCTGAAAGTGCTTTGAAACAGTAGATATTTTGAATTTATCTTTCCTAAGCACATCTGACAAGTGTCTCCTAATACGGAACTTAAGAGGTCCAGTCGTACGTCCAACATATTAGATGTTACAACTGCTACATGTAATTAGATAGCTGACAAACTTCGTATTACAGTTTATAAATGAACGGATCAGAAAAGACCTGCTGGAATGTGCGGAGGAAAAGGAGTTACACTCTTTAACAAACTTACAAGCAGTATAAAGCCTATGTCCACATTTGTGGAAACCTACCACATTAAGCCACGACTCTGGCATGGTTCTCACATGGGATAACGCACTTGGAGACAAGATGGATCCCAATGTAGGACACTTCCTAGAAACAAATCTTCATTTTCATCCTCTTCATCCTCAAGAATTCACCATAGGGTATATTGGCAACAATGTGCCTCAGATGGCACGATGTGGCCAATAAGGTGGAATTTCTTGTCATCCTTTTTTATAGGGAAAAATTTCCACTCAGGTATCACCAATTCCTCTCAGCGTCACACCCAAAACTAATCCTGGCAGTACTGAAATGAAACGTAAATTGAAGATTAAGTTCATTGATATTAATAAAGGAGGCAAATTGTTGTGCATCCATTTCCATCCCCCCCCCCACACCAGAAGGAGGTAATCAATATATTTACCATCTGATGTGGGGGAGGAATGGATTCTCATCTAAAAAAATAAACTTTTTCTCCCATATGGCCCGATAAATAGTCGCCAGAGATGGGGAAAAGCGGGCCTCCTGCAACTGTAAAAAAATGGGCCATTAAACATAAAAAAAAAATAATGTTATATCAAAAAATCTAATTTTTTTGGTTATGGACCTGAGGAGTGAGGGCTTGTTTTTTGCAGGCTGAAGTGTAATTTTCATTGGTACCCTTTTGGGATACATGCAACTTTTTGACCACCTATTCTTACATTTTGAGGATGCAAAATGAGGATGTTTTATTTTAAATCATCAGACTTTCACAAATGCGGCGATACCAATTATGTATACATTTGTTTATGTATAAAGTGGCAAAATGGGAATGTTTTGACCTTTTAATATTTGTAAAAATGTTTTTGAAAATTTTTTTTTTTACTTTTACTTGTAGTCTGCTTAAGGTACTGGACCACTAGGGGGATCGATCACCTATATACTGGCCTGCAATAGTAATATGTTGTGTACAATGATGGTTCTCCTATTACACCTGCCTAGGAGTAATATGGCAGCTGTGGAGGCCTTTATTAGGTCCCTGACTGTTGTAACAACCAATCAGGATCCTGCAATCCCTTTGGGCGGGGTCGACTGGGGGTCCGGAAGCATTTGCCATGGCACCTAAGGGATTAAAAAGACTTCAATCCTGGCTGCTATCAACAAGTTCCGGATGTAATTAATAGCTGTTACCTGCTGTGTATGGAGTGGGTTCAGTGAGTGAACCCACTGCATACTCAATTAATGACCGAAGTTACACTTGTGTCATGTGTGGTTAAAAAGGTTGTCTCACCATGCTATTTTACAGAGCCACAGACAGCTTCAGACTCACACTTCCTGTTAAGGCTGTGGGTGGTTCTACAGCTTCATACTCGTACTTCCTGTTCAGGCTGTGGGCCATTTTACAGCTTTAGACTCCCCCCTTCCTGTTCAGGCTGTGGGCCATTTTTCGCTTCAACCCCACTTCCTGTTCAGGCTGTGGGCCGTTTTTTCAGCTTCAACTCCACTTCCTGTTCAGGCTGTGGACCGTTTTACAGCTTCAGGCTCCCACTTCCTGTTCAGGCTGTGGATGGTTCTACAGCTTCAGGCTCCTACTTCCTATTCAGGCTGTGGATGGTTCTACAGCTTCAGGCTCCCAGTTCCTGTCCAGGCTGCGGGCCATTTTACAGCTTCAGGGCCCCCCCTTTTCCTTTTTAGCTTTGGGTGGTTCTCAGATTCAGATGCTACTTCCTGTTCAGGCTTAGTGTTCTAAAAGCTTCAGACTCATACTTCCTCTTCAGGCCGTGGCTGATTCTACAGCTTCAAGCTCCCATTTTCTGATCAGGCTGTAAGGGCAGGTTTACAGCAGTGACTGACATATCAGCTCTCCTATTCCTAGCTGTGCCTGTTACAGTGACATGAATACAGGAGGTTTATAAACTGTAGTGCGCAAGGCTACCTCCTAATTAAAGCAAAATCTAAAGAGCAATGTATTTGATAATAGTCTTTATTTACCTCTCCCTATATGTTTAGAGCTAATCATTGTGGTGAGAAAACCCTTTTAAGGGGTTAAAAGAGATGTTAGTCTATAGTTGTTATGAAGACTCTACTATGAGGGCTATCTTTGGACCCAAAAAGTTAAATGAGGATGCTGCCCAGTTGGGGACTGACTGACCTATCAAAAACATATTATATCGGTCACCATCAAGTGATTGACTGATTACTTTTCAAATTACCGAAAACTGAGGGTGTAACTTTGACCTTGCAACTTCATCTATATAGGACTTACATCTCGAAAGTTATAACACATGAATAACATCTTATAAGACTTCTCTTTTTTTGGGTTTTAAAACCCTTTTTTTGAGTTTCCCCCTAAAGAATGTGACATTCACAGGCCCCCCAAGAATAAAGTCCACAAAAAACGGGTTCCAAGGGGGGAATTTGGGAAAAAAATATTTAAAGCTCAATTTTTAAGGGAAATGGATCATTGTTTACAGGCCCCCCGAAAGGGCTGTAATGGGGTATTTAATTTTTTCCCCTCTTTCCTTTAATGTTTCGGGCAGGGTTTTTTTAAAGTGTTGATGTAGTAATTTTTTTTTTTATCCTGATTCTCTGTTTTTATACCCTTTAGCATAAAAATTTTCCACCTCTTTTTTCTCTTCTACTTTTCCCTTTCTTGAATGTGTTTTTTTGAAAAGAATAAATAAATTGAATAAATTTTTTTAATTAAATGGATTTTTTGATTTAGCTTTTTTTTTTTTTTTTTACTTTTTTGGGCCAAATTTTTTTTTTACTGAAAAAAAAAAAAAATTTTTTATTTTTTATTTTTCATTTTTTGCACTTGTTTTTTTGCACTTTGCCTTGGGGTCCCTTCCCCCACAGTGCGTTTTTGGTGCGTTTTTTAATGGTTTTTTGGAAGGACGGGAAAATTTAAAAATGCTGTACATTGCTGCAAAAAAAATGGGGGGGTAAAAATTTTTGCCGAAATTTTTTTGTGCGGGCCAATTACAGCTTTAATTTTGTTTTTTCCCTGTCCCAAAAACACACACAAAAAAAAGCACCAAAAACGCACTGGGGGTGAAAGACCCTTATGCACTTATTTTAATTTTAAATAGGGTTTTCAGCACAGTTGAGTCCCCTTTTTTATGATTACTTTTTCCCCAAATTTTAAACAGTTAGTAGTTATAAAGAAGCACTTTGTGGGGTGTTTGGCTTGGTGGGTATATAAGGGGGTGTGTTGGGCCCCCCCCCCCCCCTGTTTTGCAAAAATATTCCTAAATTGTTTGGCAAAGGTAAAAGGGGCGTTTTGTTTCAGAGTTGAAAAAAGGGGGTTGATAAAATTTTTTCCGGGCCAAGGGTATTGGTTTTTTTTTAAAAACTGCGCTGTTTGGGAGCGTTCTTTGCACTGCGGTGGTGAAAGAGTTTCCTGAGGCCCCCATTGGACAAAGTGACATGGAAAAACCGTGGGGAGCACCACATCCCATTGTTGTGAAAAGGGGAAAGTTGGTACAAAAAGGCTGAAATTTTTCATGTCAGTATCTATTTTGGAAATTTTGTTTATTGGAAAAGGTTTTTTCCTCGCGATAAGTCCCTTTTTTCTGCCCCACACCTGGTGTGCCCCAGGTGAGAAATACCCAGAGACCAAACACCCTTTTAACCATTGCTGGAATAACAAAAATTGGGGTGGCGGGTTAGGGTTTTGGGAGATGCTTTTTTTTGGCATTTCGGGGAAATTTTATCCATGTGGAAGGCACTCTAAACCCAGATTTAAAGTATGAATCAATCCCTGCAGATAATGAAACCCCATAAAATTGCTGATTGCCCTTTTTTTTGGGGGGAGGATAGGATCTTACAGCAAAAAACAATGCAACATGTCACCTGGCTAGAAATATCAAACACTGGTTAAAAAGAGAAAGGACCAAGATTTTCCAATTTACCATTTTTGGGCCCCTAATTCTCCAGACTTAAACCCCAGGTGAGCATTTTTTATGGGAGCCCCCTGGATAGCCCCATGTTTCACTCATGGGCTCTGAAAAACAGTTTTTGGGATACAGAAAAAAAAAGGGTTTTAAATACTTGTGAACCCTATCAGGAAAATTTTTGGGAGTCCCCCCCCCATCAAAACTGCAGTTTTGTTCTTCATACAGCAGTAACTCTGACAAAAGCTACTGGTCATAATTTTTAAATTTATTTTTTTTTGTCTCACACTAGCATTTTATTTTTCTCGGTTTCGGGTTTTGGTCCATTACTTTGTATAACTTTTTTTACAATACTTTTAGTTTTTTTCTAAAGGCCCCATTTTGGGAAATTGCTGCTCCTGGTAATTAAAAAGGGTTTTCCTGGGGTTCCCCGGATGGGTCTTTGCATGGGGGGCGTGCCTATAAAATGACCCGTCATAGACCCTATATCAGCAGCAGCCCTTCGGGCACAAAAAAAACAATCAAAAAAGGAATAAGAATTTCTTGGAACGCATTTTTTTTGCTACATGAAATTTTTAAAAAAATGTGAGGTTCTTAGTGCACATTTTTGATAAAAACTGAAAAACCCCACCTCCCGGGTGGAAAGGGGTGCCCCCAATTAAGGTGGGAACCAAACACTACATGTTTCCCTCTCTTGGTGCTGTTCAGCCCTTTCCACTTTTTTGGGTTTTTAGTGGGTTTCCGGCTAGTAGTTTTAATGTTGTACCGGGTTGCCAGAAAAGTATTTAGAAAGGAAAAAATTTCAGGCTTAAAACCTTTTTCAGGAAAACGGAGTAAAATTTTGATGGTAAAGCTTTCGAGAGAACTAGCCCCTCTTTTTTCAAACATGGGTTATACAAGAACAAAAAAATGAAGCTTTTTATACAAAAACAGACTGGATCTTAAAAGGGATTTTTAAAATTTCTTAAAAATAACAAAAGGGAAATATAAGCAGAAAAGTCATTTAAAAACAGGTCAAGCAATCAAGCCTCAGGAAACTTGGGGGCCCGTGAGGAGGGGTCAGAAATTTCGGGCTTTCTTATCTCGTAGCCTTTAGGTTTTAAATTTGGGGCTCCCACAGTTCAAAACATAGTGAACATAAAGCTGGCATAAAATATTTATTTGCTTTTTGCAGGTCTGGCATTTTTTTCATTAATTTTAAAATTCCCACTCCTTTCTCCCCTCGCGTTTAAAGTGTCCCCTTAAAAAAATATAATCTTCAGATCTTCAATAAAATGGTTTTATCTCTGGAAAAAGGGTTGTGCCACGGGAAAAATCAGTTTTTCGTTATTAAAGTGAATTTTGTGGAGGTTTTTTTAAAGCCGGCTGATCTCCCGGCCCCGTTTTCCCCCCGTAAAAGGCCCCGTGGGGAGGACATTGCATTTTTAACCCTAATCAGAATTCCACCAAATTGCTAGACCTGCAGGAAAAGTCCCCCCCAAATTTTGTGCACCTGCTGGGACTGTGGGGGGGCAGGTTCAAATTCAAACATTTTGGTGTGCTGCGGGGCTTTTCAACCCGTTTTGCACAGGTTTAAGGGGGCCATTTTCAGTTGGGGCCTTTAGGGGCGCTCCCGGGCAATAAAAAACGCCGAGGTTTGGGGGGGTTGGGCCCAAAAAAAAAAGGGGGAGGGGGGGGGCTGGGAAAATTTTCTTTGAGTCTAAATTGGGCTCTATGTGCAAAGGTTGAAGTTCCTTGGGGAATCTTTTTTTTGGATCTCCAACGTTGGGTTTAGGGGACAACAAGGGGGAAATCTTTTTTCCTTCTGGGGCTCTTTTTAAAGTAGCAGAATGTCCTGTTTATTGGGGGCTTCTTTTCTGATTTGGGTTTTTCCGTCACCTTTTTTTTGGGCCCGTATCCCAAAATTTGGGGAAATTTTTTTCCCCCAAAATTTCCCGGGGGTGCTTGTCCAGGGGCTGTCTGGTCGGGGGCCCCAAAACGATTGTACCCTATACCTGGTGTATATAATGGTTTTTTTTTTGTGGGGTGGGGTGGGGAAACTTTTTAAATTTTTGAGGGAGGCCATTCTGTCCCCGTTTGGGTTTTTTGGGACACTGATGTGAGTAGCCCGGGGGGTCTTTTTATGTGTATTGGGAATATCCAGAAAAGTTTGGGTTTTGCTCCTTTAATAGGTAATTTTTAAGGTTTATGGTGGGGTGGAAATTATTGAAAATCATTATGGGGAAATTTAAAATTTGGGGGCCCCCTCGCCCCCAGTTTCCCGAAAACAAAGATATATCGATATAACGGAGGGACAACATGGGGTTTTGGGGGTGCATGGGGTAGATACGCTCCTTCCGTTTTTTGCCATAAAGAAAATTTGCATACTGGGGGCTCCCCATCTGGAACCCCCTTAATTTTCCCCTTCACTGTAGAATAGGGTTTCCCCCAAAATTTTAAAAAAAGTTTTTACATTAGTAACAGGGAGAACTGATTTCCAGTGGGACAAAAACCCCTTTTCCAGAATGACCCTTCTATTAAGAAATTTTAAGATTATGGTTTTTTAAAGGGGAAATTTTGATGCAGGAAGGGGGGAGGGAAAAGGGGTGGGAATTTAAAATTTAAACAAAAATTTTAGACTCTGGCCAAAAGGGCCCAAATATTCATGCCAGCTTTATGTAAAACTATGTTTGAAATTGGGGGCCACAAAAATTTAAAAAAGATGGCTTGAATAAGACGCAGAATTACCCGAAACCCCCCCGTCACCCTCACAAAATTTCCAGAGGCGTTGGGGTTGCTTACCGTTGTAAATGGGCTTTTCTGCTTAATTCATTTTTTTTATTTTTAAGAATTCTAAAATCCTTTGAAGATTTCCCTGTTGTTTTTTTAATAAAATTTTTCCCTTAAAATTTTCCGTTTTGTATAACACCATTCCCGAAGGAAAGGGGGCCGAAATCAAAGAAAAGTCACGATCAAATATTTCTCAGTTTTGCCTTAAAAAAAGGTTTTCGCCCATTTCTTCCCCTCTTCTACTAGGTTCCGTTTTAAAACCCATCTGATTTAAAAAAGCCTAGCAAAAAACCCAAGAGGGAAAAATACCACTTCCCCTAAAAATAGTAAAAAAACAAAATTGGTCACACGTCCATGCACTCCACCCCTGCTAGGCTTTTAAATCAGTTGGGAAAATTTTTAACTTAAAATGTGGGTCTAAAACATCACTAGAGAGGTGCACGTATGTGTTTCCCACCTGTTTTAGGTACCTTGCCGGGTGGTGGGTTTACGTTTTGATCAAAAAGGGCACTAGAACTAAAAATTTTTTTATTTTCCCATAGTAGCAAAAAACTTTTAAAAAAAATTTTATGTCCTCTTTGATTGTTTTCGTCCCTGTAGAGTGTGCTGATAATGTTTGTGTTTGTATATACTTATTGTAAACCCAGACTCTTTGCCTTCTCAAGACATGGTCTGGTACGGGTTTTGTGCAGAAGGCGCCTTTGAATGCGTATCGGGTGCAGCCTATTATTTTATTGATTGGGGGATATGAAAAAAAATTTTATCTGTCCCCCACCTATTGTTGTTCTGGGAAAAAGTATTTTTTTCCTAAATGCATATAGAGATAAAACCTTTCTCCTCTTTCATGTAAAACCCCTATATCCAGAGCTCACTTCACTCCTAATATATAACCCCGCTTCACAGAGCCGCTTCTCTCCTCTATCATATAACCCTTATATCACAGAGTCAGTTCTCTCCCCTTTTCATATAACCTATTATACAGAGCTCGCTTTTCTCCTTATATTTAACCCTCTATACACAGAGCTCAGTTCTCTCCTCTATCATATAACCCTTTTTATCACGGCTAGCTTTTTCCCCTTTTCATATAAACCCTTATTACAGAGCTCAGCTCCCCTCCCCCTTCATATAATCCTATATATCACAGAGCTCAGCTTCTCTCCTCTACATTAAAAACCCCCTTAACAGAGCTCACTTCTCTCCTCTTTTATATAACCCTTATTCACAAGGGCCCGCTTTTCCCCCTCTATCATATAACCCCAATACACAGGCTCATTCTCTCTAATTATTAACCTTTTTATCTAGGCTCGTTTCTCCTCTATCATATAAAACCCAAAACAGATTCACAGAGCTCCTCTTCTCTCCTTTCTATAACCCTATATTCAAGAGCTAGTCTCTCCCTCTTCAATATCCCTATATATCACAGAGCTCGTTCTTCCCATCATATAACCCATATACACAGATCCTTTTTCTCCTCTATCATAAACCCCCATATATCACGAGTATTCTCTCCTTACATATAAACCCCATAATCCAGGTCAGCCCTCCCCTTATCATATAACCTTTATTCTAGCGTAGCTTATCTCCTCTATCAATAACCCTTTTAAAAGTATATCACAGAGTCCTCTTCTCTCCTCTATCATATAACCCCATATATCACAGAGCTCAGTTCTCCCTCTACAATAAACCCCAATATCACAGAGCTCACTTCTCTCCTCATTATAACCAAATTCACGAGCTCAGCTTCTCTTCTTATCATATAAGTTATTATCGCGAGCTCTATTCTCTCACTCTATCATAAAAAACAATATACACAGAGCCAGCTCCTCTCCCCTACATAAAACCTAATATCCAGAGCTCACTTTTCCTTATCATTCCCTATATACACAGAGCTCAGCTCCTTCCTCTTTCTATACCCCAATATAAGAGTCAGCTTTTCCCCCTCATATATAAACCCCATATATCACGAGTCAGCTTCTCCCTATCATATAACCCTATATATCACAGAGCTCAGCTTCCTCCTCTATCATATAAACCTTTTTAAACACAGAGCTCAGCTTTTTCCCTCTATCATATAACCCCACATATCACAGAGCTCGCTTTTCCCTCTATCATATAACCCATTAATAAAACTCCGCTCCTTCCTTATAAATTTTCCCTTTTTTTTCACAGAGTCAGCTTTTCTCCCCTATCAAAAAAACCCCCTTTTATCAGAGGCACAGCCCCCTATCATATAACCCCATTTCACAGAGCTCAGCTTCTTCCCTATCATATAACCCCATATATCACAACTCAGCTTCCTCCTTATCATATAAACCCCCTTTTCCAGAGCTCAGCTTCTCTCCTCTTCATATAACCCCATAAACACAGAGCTCAGCCCTTCCCCTACATATACCTTATATTTCATAGAGCCCGTTTCTCCTTATCATTAAACCCCAAAATTACAGAGCTCCTTTTTCCCTCTAATTAACCCATATATACAAAAATCCCTTCTTCCTTATATTAATACTATATATTTTACAGAGTCGCTTCTCACCTCAATCATTAAACCCTATGTAACACGAGCCAGCTTCCCCCTTTCATTTAACCCCAATATCACAGGCTCGTCCTCTCCTTTCATAACCCTTATACACGGAGCTCGCTCCTCTCCTTTCAATTTAAACCCCTTTTATCACAGAGCTGAGCTCCACTCCTCTATATATAACCCTATATACCAGAGGCTAGTCCTCTTTTTTAACCCTATTATTACGACCAGCTTCTCTCCTCTATCAATAACCCTATATATCACAGAGCTAGCTCCTCTCCTTTTAAAAAAACCCTTTTACACGAGCTCGCTTCTTCCCCTTTCATATAACCCTATTATCAAAGAGCTCAGCTCCCCTCCTCTATATATAAACCCCTTTCTCACGAACTCGCTTTTCCCCTCCTCATCATATATCCCCATATATCACAGAGTCATTCTCTCCCCCCTTTTAATAACCCTAATTCCCCAGAGCTCAGCTTCTTCCTCTATCTAAACCCCAATATTTCATGAGCTCAGCTCCCCTTCTCTATCATATAACCCTATACATCACAGAATCGTCCTCCCCCTCTCATATATCCCATAATCCAGAGCTCACTTCCTCCCTCTATTATAAACCCCTTTTATCACGAGCTCAGCTTCTCTCCCCCCATCATTTAAAAACCCCATATATCACAGAGCAGTCCTCTCCTCTTCATAAACCCTATATATCACAGAGTCACTCCTCTCCTCATCATATAACCCCATAACACAGGTCAGCTTTCTCCTCTATCTATAACCTATATACACAGAGGTCACTCCCCCCCCCCCTCTATATATAACCCTATATTGATATTCTTGTGCAGGAAAAACCTCAAAAAAGAGGAAAAAAAGAGGGGAATGGGGGGCAAAAAGGGGGCCAAACAAATAATGTAATATTATTTCCAAAGTTTTGCAATAAAATGATTTTTCAATCTGCCCCTGAGCCAGTTGTACTATAAATGGTAAACTATTTGTGATGTGTATCCAATTTGGGAGCTGCTGGCCACTTCAATCCACTTTTCCCTCCGACAAGGAGATCCAAGATTTTTTTCGTAATTCCCGGGGGTAATATAGCTACCGTTTAGGGGTTCCCGCGCCCTAATACACTGTGGGTATTCCCTGAACAGTAACACATACCCCCTATATTGGAAAGGGATATTTTTTGTGCCTATAAAACATAAAAATTAAAAATAGTAAT